>VWPU01021734.1:0-46230 GCA_013398955.1 Callaeas wilsoni | reverse complement strand
CAGCCAGCCGCGGCACAGCGCGGGGGCCCTTTCCCCCGCAGGCTGGCCGAGCCCCGGGGCGCCTCCGGCCTGGCGCGGCGGCGGATGGCGGCGGATGCCCCACGAGCGAGCTCGGCACTCACCATCTTAGCCGGCCGCCAGCACCGAAAAGGCCGCGCCCCGCCCCGCTTCCGTCACGGCCCCGCGAGCACTTCCGGGGGCGGCCGCGCGGGCGGGCCCGAGCCCGGGCCTGGGCCTTGTGTGAGGGGGCGCCCGGCGGGTAGAGAGTGCGGCCCCGGCTCCGCCGGCACCGCCCTCGGCACCCTGGGGTGCTCGTCTGCAGCTGCGCCCGCGATGCCAGGCGAGTGCCTCGGCCCCAAGTCCTGGCCCTGCTCACACCGGCAGTCGAAGTTACTTCTATAGAATCACAGGATCATCAGTTTTGGAAGAGATCTGCAAAACCATCCAGTCCACCCGTTCGCCCAGCACTACCGCTGTAACCCCTAAACCACTAAAACGCATCACCCAGTGCCAGACCCAGACGCCTATTGAACACCTCCAGAGAGAGCGATTCCACCACTGTCCAGGCAACCAATTTCTGACCACTCAAACAGTGACAACATTTTTAACGTGAATCTCCCATCTCTCAGTTTAAGGCCATTTTCTTTTGTCCTCTCTGTAGGCACAGGAGAAGAGACCAGCCCCCACTTCACTACACCTTCCTTTCAGGTAGTTGTAGAGAGCAACGAGGTCTAATGGGTGAGTTTTAATGAGTGAAATTCAAGGACAGGGTACTCCTGCCTGTAACACGTAACTTTCAAAGTAAGGTGCCTTGAACAGCAGGCCCTCCTGCGCTCTCTGTTTGTGCATGTCCTTCCCCAGACCTCCCCATGGCGCTACACAGTCTGCCTGAGGTGAAAAGCATTGCAGTGGACATCATGGGCACAAAAAACGGAAGTGGTCACAGGACCACGCCTGAGTCCTAGAAACGTTTGGACGATGCTCTAGACGCATAGTGTGATTCTTGAGGCTGTCTTGTGCAGGGCCAAGAGCTGGTTGATGATCCCTGTGGGTCCCTTCTAACTCAGCATATTCTGTGATTCTCTGAAAATCTACTATTTAAATTCTCACATGCCTGCCTACTATGCATTTTCAGTAGACTTCCAATCTATACTCAATTTTATCTTGAGGGAATTCATTTCAGGGGAAATTGGAGAAATTTGTGTGTATCTTATTACCAGACCATTACCTCGTCATCCCAAACAAAGCCAGAAATTGATGCTATAGCCAGTTTATTTATCTTTGACTGTAGAATTATGTAACTTGTCTTACAGTACTTGATGAAAGCATGTCTTTATCTGGCAGGCTAGATCTTGCTTGGGGTTTATTGACTAAAAATGCAGCTTTTCCAAAGTACAGCTGTCTGGGCCCACCAGAAGCCAACAAACTGTGAGCAACCCTCCCATTATGAATGAGTTGAACCCCTGTGACATGGAGCTCAGTGATCAGAAAAACAGGTAGTCCCATGACACAGTCCCCAGATTAATGAAGCTGTGTCTGACCGCTGCATTTTCACTCCTGGACAAACCACGTTCGTACGGTTGTCTCAATATTAATTTATCCTCACTTGTTTAGGAGTGCAGCCTCTTGTTGAATTCTTTTGGTGCCAATTTATGTACTGGGAGACTTTTGACCTCTGCTAAGGTTGAGGGTTGGGGAAAAAAGCCCTTTTGACTTCAGCAGCACAGCTTCCAGACCCAGAAAGGTGTGGCTCAGGCTGTTCGCTCAGTTGTCTCATTTTGGGTGGCAATTTCTGTTTCTGAAATAACAGAAGTCTTTGCCTGTATTCATTTTACCTCACATGAAATCCAGACATTTACTCCATCCATGGTCCTGCCATAGTTAAAAAGGAGAGATTGGTTCCAAATGGTAAATCATCCCATATTAAATTAGGTGTCTAAAGTAGGGTGAAAAAATGATCCTTGGGAGGAACCTCTTCTTCCATAATTCTAAAAGAAGCCTAGGCAGGCCCCTTAGGCTGGGCACATAGGTAGCTGAAGTTAGGTAAAATTAATTTTATGCTGACTTGACTCAATGAAGATACTTTATAGCAATTCTGTCTTCCTTACCAGAAGTCAAAAGAGAAATCGCAGTGTCCTATTGATGAAGTGCCATTCAGAAAAAAACCGAACGACAAACCACTTAATTCAAACAGTATGAATACATCCTACAGGCTGAACTGGAGTCATATTTCTTCCAGCAACCTTGCTGTGTGCCTTTTATCTAGTGCCTCCTTTGCTCTTTTTTTCTCACTAGATCTCATAAATCTGGAAGATGGCATGGACATTGGACAGGTGCCATGGTAACAGCCTCCAAAGGAAGTCTGTTAGTTTGGCTGCCTGCAAGAATATGCAGGAATTATTCCTGTCCTTTGTGGGATAAAAATAATCTTCATTTACATGTCTTCAAACCTGTTCAGAAATAAAGATTTTTGCTATCATAATGCACTTACTTTCAGTATTCAGGAACACTTTTAGGGAATGGGCAGAGCTGTGGCGGATCCAGTCCCATTCCAGATGGTCTTAGCCTATGGGAAGCTCACAGGGAGGAACAGAGTTCATTGCCCATTGCTCAGAACCCACAGGCTCGTCTACTGGCAGCTGCTGAATGGCACCAGTCTACATTCAGCACTGACTAATTCAGACTGCTTCTTTGTTGCATAGGAAGTAATCCAAAATTTAAAAGGTGACATTCCTGGATTTCAGAACTGTCTTTTTGATGTAGGAAACAGCAGTCTGTCACTATGACTGGTATCCAGTCACAGCTTCCGCACAGCAGTTTTGGTCCAGCCAAGTTTGTTGATGGAAAAAACCCTTTGTTGTGCCAGCAAACAGTGATTCTGTTAATCTTCTAGGTTAGGGTTTATTGAATACCGTGTTTTGCACCGTGTTCTGCAGCCTGGCTGATCTGGTTAGGGTTAAAACACTGAAGTAAAAAATAGATAAGCCTTTAGAAATAAGCCTTAGAATTAAGTCTAGCTCAGGGACAGGGAGACCAGAACCAGGTCTGGCTAGGCATTAGGGAGGAAGGGGTGTGTGAGCAACAAATAACCTCAGTGGCATTTCTTTTGCTCAGCATTAATGTCATGCTACTACATCACACCATCGCTGGGGTGCAGTACAGCCAGACACACCCTGTGGTGTGACTTGCTTCAAAAACAGAGGAGTTGAACTGGTTTTACAGAACTTGAACTGCTGAAAGGACTAGTATGTGTCAAACACACGACTGCTATCCAAGCAAGTTCTGTCTAATGTCATCATATGGCATCACTTGTTTGTGCACGTGTAGCACTCTTTGCACGAGCAGGGATGAGATAAAGGGATAGAATAGTGAAAAATCAACCTTCATGCATATATGTTTGAAGCTAGTCAGTACTTAATACTATCTTCTATTATCTTCAGTGGTGCAGACAAATTGAAGTCTTTATTTCTTAGTGTGATCTCGTAGATCAAAGGAACGCTTTTCATCACCCTCCTGAATATCAAACACTTTGGCATAGGCAACAGCATCCCAGAAATGGTACAGGAAAACTGAGGAATTCAAGGGCAACATTTTCACGAGGGTTGATTTGGATGCCTTTGTTTCTGGGTATCATCTTGATTTGCAGAGGTAAGTATCTCAGCCGGAGTTAGTGGGGAAGACACAGATTATTTGTTACCAAGCAGGCAGAAGCAGCATAACTTCATTTGTATAATATCCAGATTCTTCAGTTTGAAAACTTGCATATGTGAGTTTGAACCAGAAACATTGGTCACCACAAGATGACAGTAGAGTTCAAGTAAAACCTTTCTACTAAACAACTCAGTAAAAACTCTCCAACAGTAACAGTAAATCAGGTTAATAAATTGAAATATTAATGAATATTACCTGTACAGTTCTTACATCTCTATGACAATAACAGAAAATTTTAGCAAACAGTGCTTATGAATAAGCATGTTGTATCCTGCTAAGAAGCTAATAAGCGTAGTAGAAAAGACTTTCTATTTGTTTAAGATGAAAATGAATAGAAGAAAATTAAACAGCTGACACTAACTTGTGAAATTGCTTGTTAAAATACAATGGAAGTGATAATATTTTTAAATTACTATTCTGTGGCAGTCTTCCAGTACCTAAAGGGTGCTTACAAGTAGAGTGGAGGGAGACTTGTTACAAGGGCATGTAGTGATAGGACAAGGGGGAATGGCCTTAAGCTGAAGAAAGGCAGGTTTAGATTAGGTAGAAGTTCTTTACTGTCGGGGCAGTGATGCACTGGAACAGGTTGCTCAGAAGAGCTGTGATTGCTCCATCCCTGTAAGTGTTCAAGACTAGGCTGGATGGGACTGGTCTAGTAGAACGTGTCCCTGTCCATGGCAAGGGTATTGGAACAGATGATGTTTAAGCCCTCTTAGAACCCAAACGGTTCTATTATGCCATTGGCATTCCTTAGCATCAGAGAGAGAGAGAGAGAGACTAGATAATAGCCTTCAGACCACCTTGGGGGTAGCACTAATACTTGTAGATCATGGCAGAAGCATGACTACCATCACAAATATAGGAGGAAGAAGAGCTCCCCACCCATCTCCTCAGCTGCCTTTAACCTGTATCTTAGAGTAGTTGCAGAGGGGATCCTTGTTTCTTCCCCACTAGAAACCGCACTAGAATCTTTCTTGTTCCATCTGGCTAGGGGAACAGGGAGTGCATATCTCTGCTCAGCAGAGGTAGGAACAAGCCTGGGACACACTTGCTACACAGTGCAACAGAATTCAGAAAATTCAGAATTTTGAAGTGCCCCTAGTTTTTGTTTGTTTGTTTTTTACTTTGGTTCTATTTGTGTTTAATTTTGATTCTTTTTTGTTTTCTTTTTAATGCTTATGCTTAGATACAGTACAGGGTAGTAGGGCTTTGTTGCACCAAAGTAATTCTCAGAGAGGGTTTCACTGGTTATAGAGGTGGTTGTGTGGCAATTTGGGCTGAGCACCAAAAAGGATGCATAGGAAAAAGCCACAAGTTCCTTTACAAGGAGACAGCCATTTACTTCTCAGTTGTTTAACAACAAAATACTCTTGTCTTGTTAGTATTATTTTGATAAAAAACAACTTTTATTGATCTTTTGTTTGATACTGTTGTCTTAAAACTGTTGCATTATTCATGCACAAATGTATGCACACAAAAGCCTAAAGCAAAATTTTCATTGGGGAGGTACAAAAAGCATTTGAGCTACCACCATCTGGTATTGTAGTCGGAATCACATTCCAGGTGGAAACACCTAGCTTCTAAGCACATTCCTCTTACGTTGCAGCAGAAAATATTTTAGAGAGTTTTGAGGAAAATATTTGTACCAGTACAGACTGCAAAATACTGGACTTAATTTTCCTTCAGATGGTTCTGGAATTTTTGAGAAAAGGCTGGTCAAATGTTTGTCTGAAATGGCATAGGTTTGGTGGATCTTGTAGTGGGAAGGCAAATAAGCTGGATGACCTTCTGAGGTTCCTCCCAGCTGTACTTTTGTCATGCTGTGATTTCATAAAAGGCCTTTAACTATAGAGACATAACTGTATCTCCAATCTCTCAGGCTGTCATTTTCTCAGAAAAATACATTTGACCAATTTTATACTTGGAAAAAAGGTCAGATCTTCACGAATTCTGCTTTCAAATTTTGTCTGCTTTTTCCTTTATGGTGGCTGACTAAATGAGTGCTGTGGCCTCTTTCTTATAAGCCCAGTGACAGGCCTGCATTTTAAACATACATCCTTCCCCCATGTTATGTAAGGTCTCTGACTTCCATTTTTGGAGTTATTCTAAAGCACATTAAACTCAAAAGATTTATTATTGAAAACAGTTATATAACTGAAAAGCAAATATTACCTAGTCACGACCCTGAGATTAGCTCAGTAGGTCAGAGCGTGGTGCTAGTAACACCAAGGCTGAGGTTTTGATCCCTGTATGGGCCATTCACTTAATAGCTGGGCTTGATCCTCCTTGTGGGTCCTTTTCAACTCAAAATGTTCTGTGATACATGTGTATTTCTTTCTGTGCAGACACATACACAGATGGTACACACTTAGCTGTACTAAAAATGTTTTCTTTCTTTTGTACTAAAAAAATATCAAAAGCTTGTCTCACAGCTAGACATGGCTTCTACCTAAGCCCAGGCGTTATGGTTGAAATTTGCTAACCTGGAAGCCAAGTGTCGAAATATAACTTACAATGTCAATTCTTTTATACTTCCAAATGTTCTGTGTGAATGATACATGGGCATAATCTTTGGAAAATAAATACAGTATCAACTGATTGGGTAAAAACCAACTCTTTCACGCAGAAGTGTTGGGAGTAAAAGTCTTTGCCAGAAGCTCAGAAAAGGAAGCTAGCTTAAATTTAAATCTAGATTCAAGCAGTTGGCTATCTTACCCTCCCAATTTTCTCACTTTTTATGTGGAATTACATGCTTGCCTACACATTCCTTCCCTATGTTTCTCAGCTGTGTTTTAAGTGCATATGTGAATGACTTTATCTTTCATAAAAGTCTGATTTTACTAAATTTCAATGATTTTACTTCTCACCAGCCATTTCTTAGAACATGGCTTATTATTCTCCTCCTGGAAATGCTGGAGAAATGCTGACATGCCTTTTTACACTGCTTTCTGTCTCCCAAGGTAAGCAGGTAATTCAGTTTTACAAGACTCATCCATGTTTGGCACCTGTTAGTGTTAAAAGAACTGCTACAGCATATACATGGTGTAGTAAATTTTCAAATTTTTCATGGATGTTGCAATTAGAAGTATTCACATATGTGAGTAAATGCAAAGCTGTGCACAAAATGTAAGCTATCTGATTTTCTTTTGGAAATATGCATTTCTCACAAGTATTTATGGGTTTCAAGTTTTCCTTTAGATCTAACATTCAGGAAGAAAGATAAGTGTCTGCAGTAAAGTGGAAGGTCAGAGAAGAGGACATAGAAGAAAATTGGGGCACTCGTTTAATCTGAAAACTGGCAAAATAAGCCTAAGATATTAATTGTTTGTATATTTATTTACTTTATCTCACTTCTCACTTCAGGAGTCCTAAAGAATTTGCAGTTTTCTTGCTCTGGGACTACTGCAAATGATTGCTTTCCCTGGTCACCCTGTCCCTTCTGTAGAAATAAAAATATAATCTCACTTTGAGGGAGAAAAACCTGTCACTTTCTTAACACTCTTTACCCTGTATGGATTTGTGGGGTTTGCCTTTAATTTTTGGATGCGAGACACAAGCTGTAAGAAAAAAGATGGCTTTGCAGTGGAACAGACAAATGCAAGTTGTATGTTTACTGAAGATAAAGGCTTATTCCCCAGGTAAAATAAGTTCACTTTCCTTCATCAAAATCACTGTTGCATTTTATTATTTTCACCAGCTGAGAACCTTCCCTAAGTACAAACGAATTGCTAACAAAGGTCAATTCAACTTTGCAGTTACAAATGCTATCTTCTGTTTATTCTGGAAAGTTTTCCCTGTATCAGGGATTTTCAGCTTTGCATTTACTGGAATTGAGGCATACTGGCTCCATCAGGGAATTCCCCTAACACCCATGCACAATTTCCCTTTTACACTACTTCACTTTAACAAAAATAGAAGACAAAATAGTGCCTAACCTTATTAGTGTGTGTAAAGAGGACAAAAGAAATGGAAATTTTTGAACTTTTTGTTTTTTGATCACAAAATGGAACTCACAATCCTGTGGCGACAAGACCTAGATTAGACAAACACCCAGAGCATGGACAGTCTTCCAGAAGATGCAGGGCACTCAGCTTCTCCAGCAGATGGTGGAGAATATGCCAGTATGTACAGTTTTAGATTTTGGTTATTGCTTTAGTTAGTCCTTGTTAACTAATTGCACAGTTTTCAGCAGAGCTTGGACGTACATTAGGAAGAGATGTAGCCTAAAAACTGTCTGCTCAAGAAGGGAAAAATGTCTGAGAGAATGTTGCACTGTGAAAAGATCACAAAACTGTGACAAGTCTAAGCCTACTTATTCTGGCTGTATTTTAACAGCAGAATAAAATATGGTAGCTCTCCCAGTAACAATATTGGTAATTTACTTGTTCTGCTCTGTGTCTCAACCATTTTAGAAGTTTGTAATTGACCTCAGTGCAAACCTGACCACCAGCCTTTCTCAGGGTACTTTCTCATGGCTGATGCATGCTTTTACATGGAAGTATTTCCCTGTCCTGGTGTCTCAGCTTAAAGCCCAGCTGGCAACTAAGCCCCATGCAGCTGCTTGCTCACCCCACAACAGTGGGACTGAAGAGAGAACTGGAAGGATAAAAGCCTGAAATTTCATGGGCTGAGATAAAGAGGGTTTAATAGGGAAAGCAAAAGCTGTGCACACAAGCAAAGCAAAATAAGGAATTCTTTCACTGCTACACATGATCAGGTAGGTGTTCAGCCATCTCCAGGAGAGCAGAGGCCCATCACACATAATGTTACTTGTGAAGACAAACACCATCACTCCAAATGTCCCCCAGTACTACCTTCTTCTCCCCACTTTATGTACTGAGCATGATGTCATATGGTCTGGAATATCCCTTGGGTCAGCTACCCTAGCTGTGCCTCTTCCCAACCTCCCACAGGCCCCCATCTTCCTCGCCAGCATGGTAGTAGGAAAAGCAGAAAAGGCTTTGGCTCTGTGCAATCCCTCCTGAGCAATAATAAAAACATATCTCTATTATCAACCCTGTGTTCAGCACAAATCCGAAACATAACCCTGTGCTAGCCACTGTAAAAAAAAACAACTCTACCCCAGCAAAAACCAGCACACCTGCTTTCATTACTGTTTCAGAAGACCAAATATGTATTCACCAATAAATGAGCAGAATTGTGTACCTCTCTTGCCATGAGCCCCTACAAAGAATGAAACAGAAAGCTTCCTTGTCTGTTGCTATCACAAACCTTATATTTTACATTCTCTCTTTGGAATTATCAGTATTTATCTCTTTTATTTTACCATGTATAAAAATCTCAGTTATTTGCTAGTTCTAAAAAGTCTGAACATTGCTGTTTACTGAATACTTTTTTCTACCTATTAAAAGTTCTACAGAATCTCCACCTGTATTAGAAACACCATACTTTTGATGGTCTTTCAGCAAAATAAGCACAGAATGGGATGTTGTCTCAAGCTAAGTGGGGACAAGTCCAACCTCCAGAAATGAAGATTCTTTCAGAGATGTTTAGTGATATGGTCTCCACTATCAGATAAAGCATTTCCTATTTATATAACTCCAACTAATCAAAACTGTTACATAAAAATAATTGGATGGCTAGCTAGGAAGACATTTTCTGAGAATTTTATATCTGGAAATGAAAAAATACATCATTAGTATGGTCATAGTGACCCTGTGCTTCTGTCCTGCTCCTTTGAACTGAACTGCAAGTACAGACAGAAGCCAGAATAACTCACTAAGCTTATAAGCTTGTTATGGAAGAAATAGCAAATGTTGAGCACATCTAAACTTCTCTGGGCTCAGGTGAATCTCTGCAACTGCATTATCCCTTTCTTATTACTGGTACATGTTTTCAATTATCGCAGTCTAATGGTGGTTGTATACATAGCTAGTCCAGAATGAGGGAGAGCTGGACTCAAGGCTGTGTCATTTCGGTTTCTACACAATGCACTGCATCTCTGTTGCCTTTATGAAAGTTTGCAAAACCTTACTTTATTTGTTGAACTTTTTTTCCCTATGGAAGATACCCACAAAAGCTTATTCTAGGAAGTTTCACAGTAGCAGTTAGGGTTAATTACTGACTTCTCAGGTAAGCTGAAAAAATTTAAATTAATTTCACATGGTCCTAAAAATGTTGTAGTTCAAAAAAATACCCTAATAAGATCTGTTTCTTTGAAGTCCTGCCTTCATTTTGTTCCCTAACTCTCCTTTATAGGAAAGGAGACTTTGTTCTGCTTATTGGAAAACATTTTTAAGGTTTTAATTTCAAGATACTTGGAAATTTTCATACGGAGACTAATGGACTTTGATGTAAGATTTTGTTCAAGGTTTGGTGCTTGAAGCATTTTAGCTTTTCAACTAGAGACAATAATAAGTCTAGAATATATTCACTGATTCAGAAAGAACCAGAAATATAAAAGCATGGGCAAGGTTGCTAATGGTTGATATTTGACATTCTATTAACTCTACAGAGAAATAAGAAAGAGATGATATTTTAAAAAGCACCAAGACCTCAGGCCGAAAGAGATCTGGATTATCAATGTGAGATACTGCTCTCTTAGGCAGTCATATAAAGTTCCTCATGAATTTATTAAGCTGTAGGAATTAGAGTAAACAATGTACAGAAATACAAGAAAAAACTATACAAAAACATAAATCATTGGATGCTTGTGAAAAATTTGCTTTGTTTGGGCCTGAGGATTAATTGCTTAGAAGAGGGTCTGCAGTTCTCCCTGTAGTTTAACATCTAAAACACACCTTTATACACTGTGTGTGGGTTTGTGTCACTGTTAACACAAGTGGAATAATACTTCCATTCGAGCCTGTTTCATGTGACTCTTTCTGTGTTGGTGTATTTAAAGTGCTAAAATCATGATACCAGCCCTCTGGTTCATTACATTCACCTGTTTTATGTATGTGTGAGCCCCTGTGTTGCTGGACACATGACAGCACATACATCTGCTGTAGACACAGTACCTCTACTTCTGCACACAGCTGGCAGGTGAGCTCTCAGAAGAGCTTCTGCAGAAGCCCTTGACCCCTGTGAGCTCTGTGGGCAAGATTTTCAGGCCGAGAAGGACTCAAAGTGGATATAAGCTTGCTCCCAGCCCTTGGTGATGAAGACCACTGAAAATGCCTCTCATATTTGCTAGCCATACTTTGCTGTCATCTCCCCAGACAGATGGTCTGAATCTGAGCAGTGTTTGTCACCCTGAAGGTAGAGTGTCTTAGGGAGGCAAGTGTCTGTAACAGCAGCAATTAAAAATAAATATTCACCTTCAGTGAACAGCTAAATCAGGCCTCTCTAGGCAACTGACCACTAGATAGTATGGTGCATTTGGATGCCACCATCCTGTCCAGGGGAGTCCTTTGAAGCAGTGAGCGATATCTGCTAGTCTAGGATGAGCAGAAAACAGAAGAATTTTTTCAAAGTGGTGGTTCACTGGCACTTGAGCAGGTGCAGTGGCTGCCTGCATCTGCAAACAGAAGGTTCTCCTCTTGCCATCCTTATTTTCCCATTTCCCACCTCTTTTGTCCCATCTCTCTAGTCTGTGACTGTGTACATTTTTACTCTCTCCATGGGTCTGTTGCTCACCAGACCTTTCTGGGAGATGACCTAACTCATAAAAACAGCTCAAACCCACCTAGATTTCTTTTTTTTCTGGATTTATTTTCTCCTATTGTAATAAATTAAACTGGCTCAGAGAGGTCTGAAGAGTGCCAAAGCCAGAACCAGATGTGCAGAAGAAGCAAGCAGATGGTGGGGATTGGGAGTAAAAGCAGGCAAAGATGTGGAAAAAACAGAACAGTAACTTGATTTTGGGCAGATTGAAGCTGCTGAGTTTGTTCACCATGTCTTTTGTTTTAAGATCAGAACATAACTCTAAAGAATAGTAATTGGTTTTTTGCCCAGTGATGACCTTTGTGTATATACAGCCTGAAATGTCTGTGTTCTGGACAAGTCTGATGTATTGCCGATACACCACTGAAGCTCTCCAAATTTTGAATCCTAATAACTTGAGCTCTTTTGTTCTAACCCAGTTCTTTCAAACCAGAACTCTCACAGCCCTTGTTTGTTTGGCATAGTTTCTGCAGCATACAAATGCCAGTATCTAAAGCAATACCCTTCTACAAGGTCCCCTGAGAGAGAATCATTTGCATTAAAGTTAGCACAGCAGTAATGTTATTTAACATATTTCATGGAGACACATCCCAAGGCATTGTCATTAATCCTTGAAACGTGGCAAATACAATAAAAGCAAAACAGGCAATTAAAAAGCTTAAAAAAAAAAATAAGATGGCCTTAGCATACAGAAACAAATACAAAAACTCTCCAAATCAATTTCACAATTCAAAACCATAATAACAGGATGTTCTTTCTCCACTCAGTTGTCACTGGAACCTTGGCATTTGCAGTAGTCACAGAGCACAGACTGTCTTTAGGGCTGTAATACATAATGAACTTGGACAATGAAGACACGAGACTATTTAAAGCTTGGTAAACTATTGAGTCACCTTAGCATCAATCCTATAAAAGGCCAGAAGTCTACAGGGAAATATCATTGTTATAATTATATTCTGGCTGACCTTCGTGTGAAGTAGAATACAGACAATACCATTTCAGGCTGTCTCTAGACCAGGCAGGATATCATTAGCCCAGCAAATGAAGCATTGCATTAATCACTCCTGTGCTAGGACTATCATTTGATGCAAGACAAAAAGTGCCCTGCCTTATGGCTAACCCTTTGTGTCTCTCAAACTGCTTCACTTTTAATCCCCTAAAACTTCGGTTTTAATTCTAAAGATGGTTTATGTATGAATACACAGTAGAAATATTTAGCAAGAACCAAAAGTTCCTATGATGAGACAGTAAAATGTTTACTAGATTGTTGCCATTTTCACAAACAGTAAGGGCAAATCAGCTTCCACTTCTCGAGGTTGCACTCTGCCCTTTGCTACTGTGCCATCAGGGGAAGTCATTGGGGAGCTCCCCAGTCGGGCCTTTTATTCTAATTGATGTTATTGTAGAACTGCATGTCAGTCAACCTGAGACTTTATTAGGTGTTGCACAGTCACAAAATTCAAGTGTAAGTAGATGTTTATGCTACTGCATATTGCCTTAAGTGTCAGTAACACACACAAAAAAGTTGGAAGCTATATAAATGGTTCAGAGCTTAAATGCTAAGTAGAAAAAAAGCTGCTGTAAGTATCCTACGAAATGAAACAGGAATTAGCCATTCCCAGTCCCACTGTTCTAGAGGAAAGACTGAACACCCATCCAGTGTAAAGCAGTGAAGTGCCATGAGGCCTGTGGACTTGGAGTCAGTCCTAGGAGCAGCACAAATCCAGCTCTAACCTCCCTCTGGTTTGCACCATGTTGGTTCAGTTTCTTTGCTTTTGTTACTCTGATGCCAGGAGCAGTAAAAGAGCAGGGCCCTATTTCCAAATAAAAGAAGATAAAACCATTAGGTTGAACTACCTGAAAATGTATACTAAAGGGACTATTATACAGCGTCTGCCAGAGCAGCATTTTTGTCCTGCTGAAATACTTTCTGCAGGAAAAGGGTCTATCAACATAAACTCATTTGAATATGATACCATTACTATTAATGATTTGGCTACCTATTAATTAAGACCACACCCCTGCCAATACACTCACTTTCTCTGCTAGCTCTACTTGCCATTTTTAAAATTACTTGCATGTTTCGTTTGGGACCAAATTACAGTATATCTTGGTCTTGCGGGTTATTATAGCTAATGATATACTTACAGAAAGTAGAATTGCTATCTAAGCCATCAAAACACCTGACTAAGACATCTGTCTGATAGATAAAATATTCTTTGCAGTTCCTGTATTCTGGGCCAGCTATTAAAGGTCTTAACTCAGTTTTAATTATTTCCTTCATAGGCAAATGACCACTGTTAGTGTTTCTCGAATTGGTCATAAACTAAATAGGAGCACGAGGATTTTGATGAAAAGCAATAAAATATGTACAGAAGTGTTGAAATCTATGAATTACATTATCAAAGAAATTCATAAACCTGAGTTGCTAAACCTGAAAAATCCCAAAGACAGGCTCTGTCTCATCAAAATTGGCTCTGAGGAGTGGACATAGGCACCCCTCATGTGAATGGAACAGTGTGACCCAAGATCAAGGCATCTCCTTAAAGAAAGCAGACCATGCCAACAGCGTACAAAGTGTAGAACTCACCATGTTGTGATGCTATGACATGAAGCATTTAGTTTTCTGAGGACTGTGTAAGATGTTCAAAATTGGTGTAGTATCTGAGATCTAGTATATGAGGTATCTTCACACAGGGGTGCTTCTATTCCATGAGGGCTTTATCTGGGGTATGCTAGGGTAAATTAAGGTAAATTACCCCAGCAGTGGCATTTTCATGCTGTTACTGCAATAGATCAGCTCTGAAAAGTGAAAAAAAACCAAACAAGCAACAACAAACTAAATATAAGAGGACATGGCCGGGCGAGGAAAGAGAAAATTAATTGCTCTTGCTTCTGTATGAGTATCTCCACAACAAACATGCAGAAACAGGCCTGAGCTGACCAAAACTTGCATTCAGAGCCATAAGCTGATTTTCACTGTGAAATTTGATACATAAAAATCAGCATGACTTTAGAAGTGGACAATGAAGATTTATGCTTAAAATTAAACCTTAGCAACATCAGCTTTATTCTAGAGCAGTTCTTCCTGCTGCAACTGTGAATTCAGCCATGGTGCAGTGCATGTAGCCTGGGGTCTCTCAAAAGTCTTGTTCAGGGGAAAGAAACTGTAAGAAGATAAGGAAAAGATTATTCTTCTTTCAGTAAGTGCTCACAATTTCCTGCCAGCCCCTGCCAGTTAATATATCCAAGCCTTGATTTATATGTCTTAAAAATACTGAGCAGCTCCCAAAGCAGGCGGCGTCCCTGGAGAGGGCTAGATGGGTTAAGGTTAAAATTCCTTGGCAATATTTACCCCTTTTAGGGAAAGAAAAGCAGAATAGCAAGGCAGAGTGAGAAGAGATGAACAGCAACAGACTGACTGACTGACTTCTTTGGCTTCCAAATTGAAAATTCTGGAAGTGCATTTTCCCTGGTAATTGTGGTATATCTGAGTATTTTGTCTAACATGAAGGTAAGACAATTGCTTACTTAATTTGTACTGATGAAGCCAATATGAAAAGTGCAATGAAATATTAATTTATGTGGAGAAATAGCTAGCTGAAGAAAATAATTGGACAGCATTGCAAGAAAGAAGAACATTTAAAAATGAGCTTGCACAACAAAGCTGAAAAATCAGTGTGACATTCTCCTTTTATTTCTTGAGCTGACTAGTGTATGGATTGCAGAAACCTTGAACAACTGCATGAGTTTAAAAAGGGAGGAAAAAGTAGAAAAGCAAAGTAAATTTGCTTTTACTTCTTTTTTTTTTCAGGTGCTGGGGATTTTTCTGTTGCTGGAAGTTTCAGGCTTCTTTCCCATTTTTTCCAGGTGAATATGTATTTAATAAAATACATGCTGAAGGTCAAGCATGTATAATTGTGGTGCAGGATGTGAGGCAGGATTTCAAGCAGTCATCAGGTGTATTTCCTGGGAGAAATACACTCTGTGTGGTGTCAGCTCTGGCACTGCCACCAGTGACAACAGCAGTGAGGCGTTATGGTGTCCTTTAACTTCTACGCTGAGGAGTCAGCCATCCTCAGGAAAGAGAGTGTGCAGTGGTGCTGTGAGGCACAGCAACCCATGCCTGTGAAACACAGCACAGCTTACCCCACCCAGCCCCAGTCCAAGGGACAGGTTGAACCCCTAATGCCTCTCATGGAAACTGGCAGCTCATTTTGTTGCTGATCTTTAGGCTAGGTGAATGTGTCCAGTTCCTTCTTTTCAGTGGCCAGAAAGCCCAAGCTGTGTCTGATTTCATTCTTACACAGGAAAAGCAAATCCAAGTGATTTTATAGTAAACCCAGTCATACCATTAATTATTATTGAAGGTCTGCTTTGCCTTTTAGAAATGTTTTGCACTCATGCTTATGGATGGAAATCCTTGATGATTTTCCTCTCTTTTTTCTTTTGTTCATTGTTTTTTGGTTTTGTTGTTGTTGTTTTTCTGTTGGTTTTTTCTTTTTATTTGTTTTTTGTTTGTTTGCTTTTTTTTGCAAAAACCAATACTGGAGCAGCACTTCCCCTCCAGTCCATTGCCGCTGGAATTCTTTTGGCCCTTGGTCCGAGTGCAATGGCTGTACTCAAAAACAGGTATAGATGGACACATCTTTTCTCTATTCATAACCTCATTAGGATATACTTTTTTCCCCCGTAATTAAGCCACTGTATCATTAAACCCCCAAACCAGGTGCCAGACAAAAGCCCTAGCAGAACAAGAAGGCTGAAGAGCAAAAAACTAAGAAGATAAATCCTCCAGTCTGTCCCAATATGTTTCCTTTCAAAGCTATGATGTTCATGTTGTAAAATAAATTGTGCTCTTTTTATTTTGGTGATAGTTTCAAAAAGCTCAGCTGAACTGTATAGTGAACACAGATATTCCTCCAGTGATGCTTGTTTGTACCAATTCCACTGATTTTTCATTAGTGGCATCATGTCACAAGGGAAGAAAACTTGGTTGCAAACTGTTACCTTCAATGAAAATAAGTTGATGATTTTTACACTGCAACTCTGTTGATGTGCAAGACACTTGCTTTTGATTTTCCTTCTCATTTACTTTGATGTTACATCAATTAAGGAGGGATTAGTCAAAATTAAAGATGTGCCATGAGGCAGTAGTTACTTTTTTAGAAACAAAAACTAGCCCACTGGATGTAAGATTTTATCATCTTCCTTAATGACGTTGTTTACTTTGAAAAACTTTTACAAATTCTTATCAGGCATGGTTAGTCCTATTAAAAATGTAAAAAAATCCACTTAAATTTCTTAGCAGCTTTCTCTTGACTTTAGTTACATATTAGATTTTTGAATAAACCAAGCCAAGCTCATGCACCAGTCTAAAGACCTTATAGACAAAAGCGTTGTGTTTCTATTAACTTGAGAGTTTGCTGCCATAGTGTGCTAATGCCAGGTGTTGCTGTTCTCAGAAAAAAACCAGTGAATGTCTAGAGCAGTAGCATTGTCTTCACAGTAGCAAACTATTCTGGCTTTGCTTTTGGATTTTCTAAGATCTCCCTTGATTTGCATTCAGATTAGGAGACGGACAGTGGCAGTTTATGGCCAGTATGGAGGAAACCCCTGCTCTGGGGACACCTTTGAAACAAGACCATGCACCCCCATAAGGGGATGCCCAACAGAAGATGGCTGTGGTGATCGGTTCAGGTGTTTCTCAGGTACGATGCAAGACCATTTTCAATATTTTCTGTTCATGAAGTTAAGAAAATAACCTTGTTATCTTTCAACGTCAGTAAATAGGCAATGTTTTTGCAGTGTTCTTGATCTACAGATGAATTTGACTTAGGTGAATGTTTTCTTTGTTTCTAGCCTCCACTATGCATGTTTTTAATTTCATCTGGAGTATGGCAGAGCATTGAAGATAATATGCTGTAACCCTGGTACCCTCTCTAACTCATTCTGCCTTACTTGGTTGCCCCAGAGAATAGATTTTTTCATTTTAAAAAGGTAGTTAAGGAATGCAACCTTAGATTGATATCTTGAAGCTGTTTTAGGCTATTCCCAAACATGAAATGACCTGGATCATGGAAAAAAATGCTCCATAAAATGC
Source organism: Callaeas wilsoni (assembly GCA_013398955.1). Classification (NCBI taxonomy): domain Eukaryota; kingdom Metazoa; phylum Chordata; class Aves; order Passeriformes; family Callaeidae; genus Callaeas; species Callaeas wilsoni. The sequence continues at coordinate 28,790 of VWPU01021734.1, read as the reverse complement.
ATCCAAGCAGCTCTCATTGCCTTCACAGATGAGCACATTATCTCATAGGTAGACATTTATCACAGAGGACCGCGATAAACATGTTTTGGTGCTACTAGGGAGACAATCACAGTTAATCACAATGGATTGGGTCAAAGGGTGAAAGCTTAGGAAACAGATCTAGAAGTCTACTGTTTCACTGATATATCATAAGCCTTGAGTGGCTATGGCTTTCTTGAGTGTGCTATGCGCTATTTCTTTATGGCTACATTTAATGTTTCACAAACCCTCATGGGCACTGGCTGTTCATCATGGGACTGAATATGCTAATTAATGTAGTAGATTAATAGGACTTCTGCTTTGATTTTAGATGATCTATTTTTAAACTAACAAACACGTCTTTCCCCATGGCATGTTTGTCCTGATTTAGGTCAGTGCATTAGCAGATCCCTAGTGTGCAATGGTGATCAGGACTGTGAGGAGGATGGTGCAGATGAAGATCAATGTGAAGAGAGGAAAACTGTATGTGATATTGACAAAACACCTCTGAATTCAGAACTTACAGGAGCAGGGTAATGTTCTGTGCCAGGCTCAGTAGTACTGGTACCAAATGCACTTAAATTTGATGTATTTGCAAGCTCTGGGTGTACAGATAGACTTCCTGGGCTCATGGTAAAACATCCCATATGCAAAATTGGTCAGTGCAACTGCTTCCACCATGCCAGTGGTTCAGTGCAGGATATAAAGCTTTGTGCATAGAATAAAGTGCATAGTGCATAGAATAAAGCTTTCAGTGTTTCATTCCTGCTATTGAAAGACAGCTATTAAGACATGAAATCAAATTTCAACTAATAAGACATGATCTTCAGCACAGAAAAAATGAGTCAATAATGCTCATTCTTTTTGTTCATTGCAATTGAATTTAGCACTCTATATTCAAATGCATTTCTGTTTATACATCTCAACTGCAACCTAGCAATATAATTGTCTTAAGTTTCTTTGGTGTTGATTTATCACTTGTTAAGCCATACACTTCCGATATAATAAAACCTCCCACATTTTGGAATGGATGCCCTGTTGTTTCTGTGTTGCAGTAATTGTTCAAACAATAAAACTTAAAATCAGTTGAGATAGATATGAATGTCTTAATCTATAGAGATAATGTCATGTGTTAATTTTTGTTGACAAATCAAGACCAACATTTCACCTTCAGAGTTGTAACATGCTCTGCATACTGCAGTTCTGCATGTATAGAAGTCTATCAGGTGATAACCCCTTGGTTAAATCAGCCTGTGATCATGATTCGCAGATACAGCACTCAGTTATAATGGCTCTGTAATTTTTGTCTCTGTCTTAATGACATATTTTTTCTTCTTGTAGCTTTGATATTATTACTGGTGAGACTAAGGGAAGAGTCATTCATACAAAAAGCTTTGGAGGGCAGTGCAGAAAGGTCTTTAGCGGCGATAGAAGAGAATACTACAGGCTGAGTGAAAGTGTTCTCGCTTATAATTTTCAGGTACGTTTCCATTAAGCAAAGCTTTGTATTTACAGTCAGGATTAAAACCAGGAAAGTGATGCAAAGCTTGCAGGGGCCCTTGGCAGGTACGCTTCCCTAAACACAGCTCACTAACACCTGTACCCTCTCTGCAGTTGTTTATTATTTTGAAATACAAATTGATATATATCTTGCTAAAATAAAAGGAAAAAAATAAAGATTAATTCCTTAGATGTGATTTCTAAATCTCTCACAGTTAGACTGAATTAAGGCTAATCTCCTTAGCATAAGGAGTGGCCTGAATCACCCTGAGAAATGCTTTGGGGGTGAAATACAGGGCTTTGGCATGCTTTGTATAGATCTTCCAGAGATGTTTTGTTTGAAGTCACTGTCTCAGTGATTTGGTCTGTCTTGCACTTTTCAAAAGCATGCCAAACAATCCATAATGTACTTTACTTCATAGCATAAATACTTGAGATAGATATATATTTATGAATGTATTTTCGTGCTTTTCCAATAGTGTGCAGTACTTTTTTTGAAATCTAAAATGGATTCAGCCTGAAAAACACATCAGCTTATTTTGCGTCAGTAAGGCCTTGCTCTACTGTATAAGTTATCATTTTTAAATCCTACATGAAGCTCTTCATACAGATGTCTGTCTTTCACCTTCTAGGTTAAAGTTCAGAATGATTTCAGTTATGAGTTTTTCAACAGCACCTGGTCTTACATGAAATACGTAGAGAGGTGTGAAAATTCAAACAAATACAAACACAGACAGAATGAAAATCTGCAAAAGGTATGTATAACTTGTCACTGTAGCTTAGTATTTTGCATAAATATTTTTGTTATTTTATTCATATGTTTCTGTTGTGAGATGAAAATGCTTATTTTAAAAAGATATTTTTGGCACAAAGTGCATGACAATAAATATCCCATAAAACCTTTAAAAAGAGATCACTGGTTTGCTTATCAATCCAGAAGAGTTGGCTGCTGTTTCTACTTCCTCTGTCTTACCTATTTAGTAGTAATTTATTTATTTACTATCTGTTTTTCTCCCTATTTGACGGAGAAATCATTGGCTTCTTCTCATAATTGATTAATCTTTTTCTTTTTTTCCAGTGCTTTATTGCCCTTTTTTTTCTGCTACTCCTAGGTCAGTATAGTGGAGCAAAAAGATTGAAATACTTCTGTGGTTAAAATTAACTTATTTTATAATGCATTTTCCATTAGTAGAACTCCATTAAGAGAGATATCTGGTATCTTTAACAGCCAGGAGGTCATAGTGCTTATGCCTTTAACTTATTTTAAAAGGAGCATTAGATAAATAATCTGAGAGTAATTTTCAATTATGAAGTACAACCTGTATCTTAGAGCAAATAATGTCAAGTAACAAATGTATGCATTTTATGACCCCCAAGCAGACACTGACAATGACATATTTGGAGGCTCAGCATAACCAAGTTCAAAAGCCAGTTTGAGAGTCTGAAGTGAACAGTATTACATAGGCATATCAGATTTTATAATTAAGAAGCATCCTCAAAATGGCTAGAGCCCGTTACAACAAAAGGCTTACCTAGACAAAACAGGGTGCAAAGAACAACTGTACTGCCTGTGATTTACTTTCTGACAAAGCTTGTTAACCTTCTTCTGCCAGGCTTCTGATTCTGGAAGCCACCATTATCTTTGAAGAGTAATATCTCACTTGTCCTTATGCTAGTTTTCAAGTACACAGGAAGAAAAGATGTTGCAGCAATTATAAGTAAATGTCCAAGCATATTTCATTACTTCAGGGTGTTCTTTTTGCATTTACTGTGTTGCTTAGACGTATCTAACAGCTCTGTAAAGCTGTTGGGTAGTTGCCAATAGAATGTGTGTGCCATCTGGCTATTAGGAGCCACTCTGATAGTGACATGGAGCATGACTGATGGCTTTTCCTTCCCCCAGAGTAAGCAGCTGATGGTTGTTGAGAACAGTGTGGAAGTTGCTCAGTTTATTAACAACCGCCCAGAATTTCTCACTCTTGCGGAGCCTTTCTGGAAGGAACTGTTCAACCTTCCAGTCATCTACGAGTACAGCATCTACCGAAGACTTATTGAACATTTTGGGACACACTTCTTACACTCTGGGTCTCTAGGAGGACATTACAAAGTTATTTTTTATATGGATACTGACAAAATGAAAGCAGAAGGTAGAGTACTAGATTGTTTGTTTCAGAAAGCAAAGTCAGTAATCAAAAATAAAAATTTATGTGCATGTTTTTCCAGCTAATGTCTAAAATCAAGTAACAGACTTTTACAAGTTACCACATTCTCTTCATGGGCAAAAGAAAGAAGACTAGAACACGTGCTCAAACCACAGCATTTAGTTCTAGATCCATATTTGTGACCTGCAGTGCTCAGGATTTATAAAAAAAAAATTGATAGTCAGTTTAGGATCTCCTCAGGCTAAACTTGAATATGAATCTCAAACAACATTAAAGCTTAAAGGTTGCATGGAGATGAAGGTTGGGTAAAACTGTGTAAAGCAGAAAGAATTACAGAGCAAAAACCAGAGTGGCACCTATAATGGTAATCAGTTGGAGCAGTGCTGTAGAATTAGGGACTGCTGAGAAAATAAACGATACTGTAGACTGTTCCCAGATACACCTGACACCTTTGAGCCGTCCTCCATAAGCTTTAGCAATGTGTGTATCTTCCCAGAGCACACAAATGATAGTTAGTTACCTTCTAGTTTAAGTGTACTCTACTTCGTGACCTCTCTAGCCAGTGGGAAACTTGGAAATGAATCCAACACACTTTCTGTGCACAGAAATTGTTAACACATTGTTAATGGATGGATTATCTGCAGGTGTCAGCATAATGGACTTTCGCAAGTGTACCTCATCAGGCTGGAATGCATTCTTTGTGAAAAAGAAGAAAGAGGAATGCACCAAACTGGATGAACTGCTACTGACTTCTTCAGGTAAATGTTCAATGATGACTCACACAGTTGTCACGTATCTATCTCTCATCTCATCGTAAACAGATTTCAAAATGAGGAGCAGGTATTGATAACTTCGTTGAATTCTGTCCGAACATGCTGAACCCAGACATCAAGTGTCTGGTTTAAAAGGCTCTCTGGCACTTATCAATTATTGCTAATGCTTTCCCAGTAAATAGCACATGTCTGGACACCTTAAGTTAGAGCTGCCAAGACACCTGGAGGAAGCAGATACCTCCTCTATATGATCAGTGTAGGAGCTGTTAATCCAGGCACAGGTGGCTGAACTGCACCAGTGAGTCCTTTCACTACTTGCTAGCAGAGTTCTTGTGTGTATTGTTTTTATTTGTAAGCATAGCAATGCCTATATTTTATGTATTTCCTATCCTGAATCTGCAGGAAGTAGTGGCAATAAAATTAAAGGAGACCCTTATATAGAAGGAGGAAGCCCAGGTGCTGTTGCTGGCCTTAGTTATCTAGACCTGGATAATCTTGCTGGGAACAGTCGTATATACACCATGTGGGCTGCATCAGTGACAGACTATCCCAGAGTAATTAAAAAAAAGGTAAGGCTATCTTCTTGAAGCAGAGGTGAGCAGATGGGATCACCTCAAGGGGAGAAATTATTAAGCTACAGCTGGTGGTTAATCATGCCGTGATCTACACTCATTTTGTTTTCTTATCGCTTTGTAAAAAAGGAAAGTGCTCAGGAAGAAAACACTGTGAAGCTAATATGATCAGGTGCATCACAAATCTAAGTCCATTGACAGGTCAATACCAGCCTTCAGTGACTTTAGTGGAGTTTTGGTTAGGAACAGAGGGTCACATTGGCATTGGAGAAAGACCAGGTTAGAGATAGCCCCCTTCCCAAAATGCATATGGGTGTGTCTGTGTGGCTTTCACTTCACTTGTCAACTTGGCATATCCCTTTTATCTCTCCTCCTTCACTTTGCATCCAGAAGTTTAGCAGAAGTGGAGATTTCCAAGTCAGACACTTCAGAGCTGAGCATGGCCCTATTCACTGCTACCTTATCTATGTCCCTTTTGGGAACTGCCCACATACTGAAAAATGGTATAAACCCCAAATATTTCTGTTAGGAAGTTTTCAGCTAAATGTAAAAGCACATAATATGATAAAGTAATCAATTTAAAGGCAAAATATTGTCAATTTTTGTTACCTTTGATCACCATTCAATGAAATGTAGTGGACTCTTTAAATGTCCTTTTGTTTTCATGCTGGGAATAGCTGGGTGAGAATTCAAGTTACTGTACATTGGTGGTCTGTGTTGTACTTTTATGTTGCCTGTATTCTCATAGCTCAAATATGTTTAAACATGACTGATACACCAGTAGCTTTAAGGGATGCTTTTAAGCAGAACTGGCTTTTCATAAAAGGGCTAATATTAAATACTAACATAAGATTTTAGCTAATTAGCAAATTAGACCATCTAATGTGCTAACTCCCATGTGCAGAAGCATATGTCACAAATTATTTTGTGTGATGAAATGTGCTTATAAACTCTTATATCCCAATCACAACTATTTAATATGCATGTTTCCCTACTGTGTGTAGCTAACACCCTTACATGAGCTGGTAAAAGAAGTGCCCTGCTCCTCAGTCAAAAAGCATTACCTAAAACAAGCCATTGAAGAATATATGGCTGAAAATGATCCCTGCAAATGTCAGCCTTGCCAGAATGGTGGTGAGGTGGCCGTGGAAGGAACACAGTGCATGTGTTACTGCAAGCCTTACACCTTTGGAGCAGCTTGTGAGCTGGGAACTCTCGTGCAAGATCAGCCAGGTCAGCACTCTTTAAATCTGTGAGAGTTTAGAAGTGGCAAAATGTGCTGTCCTGCATCCAGAGTCTGTCTGTCCCACTGCACACCCAAGTAGTAGCTGCTTGGGTGAGATATTACTGCAAACAAACAGCATGGGGAGGGTCATGCCAAGCCTGAGTCTTTGTTTAGCATGTCTAAACAATTCTTAGCAAAGAGCTGGTTTTATTATTAGTGTGGATGATACTAACTGTTCAGTGCAACCATCTGTAAGTAAGTACATATCCTAAACTAATTATCAATGACTTCAAAAATTTTTACTTTTTAATTTTATAATTAGTAGTAGCTGATGGCTGTTTTTATGTTCTCTCAGACACTGATAAGATATAGCCTCTGTGGAACTATACTTATGTCAAAGCTGGGGAAAGATGGAAGATTAGATTATTGCAATCTGGAATTTTCTGTAAGGGCACAGGTGGGGCCATCACTAGCTTTTAACAGCCTGTGCCTTTAAACCACTAAGAGGGAATGCTTTAAAGAGAGTGGTTTAAAGAGACTAGTTTTCACATTAAACCGAATATTCCCAAATGTTGCACAGGTGTTGTTGATGGACACTGGAGCTGCTGGTCTTCCTGGAGTCCTTGTTCAGGGGGAAGGAAATCAAGGAGTCGAACCTGCAACAACCCCTCCCCACGTGGTGGTGGGAAGGCCTGCCTGGGAGAGCAGCATGAAAGCAGAGCATGCGAAGATGAAGAGTTGCAGCATCTCCAGTAAGTAATAAAAAACACCTGGAGACAACTTCTGAAAGATTTAAAAATTTGTTTCAGAGAGGTGCAAAAACTATTGAATTCGGGGAGATCACTTACTGAGCTTTAATATTTAAGTTGAAAGAAAATGAAATTCAGAAGCTGTGAATGTCATAGAAGACAAAGCTAGAAAATGGTGTAAAAGCCAGTAAACTTAACAGCATTCTATTTACCACTCTCTTGGATAGCCTGGCAGTGCCTGATTTCAATATAATCATGATGTAAATGTACGCATAATAGTCTTGAAAATGGGCTTCACTTAGAAGTGTAGCATTTTGAAAGGAAGAAGACTAAATTCAAACTAAACTCTACTTTTATTTGCTTCATAGCTTGATTGAACCACACTGTTTTGATTTATCCATAAATCCTACAGAATTTTGTTCACCTCCTCCTCTCTTAGAAAATGGATTTGTTCAAGTAAGTTATTTCTATTGGTCTGTTATCTGTTCTATCCCTACCTGCAACGTCTTTTCTACAGTTAGTATAGATGCTCACTTGCAAATTTGTATTTCTCTTGGCAAGCTTAGTATCTGACCTAATGAATAGCCACTCTTGCAGCATTTTTCACTGTTTGAAGTTTACATGACAGTATCCAAAACTTCAAACTAAAAGTTAAGTAAAACCAAAAAAGCCCCACCCTCAAAATCACAATAAGATCTTTGCTTCTCAGGACCGTGCTACCTACTGAGAAAAATCATCTACTTGTCCTTTTTTCCATATATGTATTAAAAATTTATTAAGCCATATGGATTACATAAAAAATCACAACAAACTAGAGAGAAGAAATACTCGGTCATCCAGGAAGTCCATAACGAAATTATAAACAGATTTTAGGAATCTTCACTCTGTAACTCACTATTCTGCTTTCTTGTTCCCTGATGAAACGAAGACCTGGCAAGATACTTGGCTCACCATAGCTTGGGCGTATTTAACAAGGAGGACTAATTCCTCCCTTGGAGGAATGGGTTATACCTTCTTCATGTTATCAGGCTGTAATAAGTCTCCTTGCTCAATAAAGAGATAAAATGATTAGTTGAAAAGCCATTAATTGCCTCTGCACAACTGCAACCTGCAGCAAGATCCAAAATTTTGCCCTCTCTCTTCTGCTAGTGCATTTTTTTTTTTGGTAATCAGTAATTGTCTCCAAAATTGATATTTTTGGTTCATGAACTAAAGGTAAAACCCTGCAATTCATGGAGTAGTCTCAATTTTTTGTAAGACCTCTCCTTAGAAAACAGTGGAATATAAAGAGAGAAAAAAGCTATGTCTTCAAGTCCATCATGTTAACCTTTAGAAAGCTGATGACATGCCATCCTAAAAATTGGCAGCACCATATACTCTCCACTGATCTCCCTCCAGCTCAAGGCTGTTCAAGATCTTATCCTGCCCATGTTTGATAACAGCCATGTTTGCAGTTTGTTTATACACCATCAGGACAGCACTGTTCCAAAGCCCTGTTGATCACATTTGGTGACATGATAACCAGGATTGCCCCCAATATTCCAAACTCTTTCATGACTGCATTGTAGAGTAGCAATAATACTTCTCACTGTCCTCAGCTACTGCGTTCTGGAATCAAAGGAAGGTCAGTGCTGCTGGTAGTGCTCATATTTTATATCCAAAATTTCACCTGTTCGTTTTCTTTCAGAATGCTGAAAACTCATACCCTGTTGGGAAAAGCATCATTTATACATGCAAATATGGATATTCTCTTGTTGGTGATCCTGTTGCTAAGTGTGGCAGTAATTTACAGTGGCAAGTTGGAGAGAGATATTGCCAGGGTATGTCTAACTGATTCTTGTTTGAGCTACAACTCCATTTCTGAATTCCAGTGGGACATCTTAGAACATCTTCTTTCCAGCTACAGTGGGGGAAAAGATACACATGCATTTCCCAGTTACCTGGACATAATCAGGTCTAAATTGATTTCTGTTGTGAATCCAGATACTGTAATGCTGAATTAGAATCACACCCATAAAGTCTAGTTTTAAGGAAGGCTGGAACTGAGAGAGGCTAAATTTCAGCCCAGGAATTACTTCCTGTGGAAACAAGCATTGTTGCTTACTTCAGTCCTAGGGCTATATGCAAGAACCATGAGAATTTTCAGCACTGCAGTTCAGCAGCATTCTTGCTTCCTTTCAAGCAGGACTGACTGCTCACAAATGCTAGTCCACACTGTCTAAAGGCCATCCCTGTGTATACCAGGACATGGTCTCCCAGGGTCCCGTATGTGTGATGTCCCTCTGCTAGGAAGCTGTTGCCTAGTAGGAACCCTCAACAGAAACATGAGTCCTAAGGACAGGGAAGCCCTCATACAGCTAGGGCTGCATCTGCAGGCAGTAGGAGAAGATACTGTCCTGTGTCCTTAGTTTTGTATGTTTGACTGGTGTGATGAGTTAATATCGTGACTGATACGTTTCTACAGGAAAGTCAGCTAACCTCACCATTCAATTTGTTAAGGAATTTTGGAGAAGATAAAATACATGACTGCTTTATGCAATCCACTGATTTACTGTAGCTGTCTTGAATGCTTCAATCCACAGAAACTGCTTGTCTCCTGCCTGACCTGGAGGGGGGTTTGCAAGGAGAGCCATGGAAACCTGTGTACGAGATCGGTGAGAGAATAACTCTGTCTTGCCCAGACAGCATGCACTTGGAAGGGGCACACTCCATTTTGTGTGAGCCCAGCCTCAAGTGGTCTTCTGATGTGAAGACTATCCAGTGCAAGAGACCAGGTAAGCCACTGCAGTCCTCAAGTACAATGCAGGAGTTTCTTTCTTGGAGTTTCTTTCTGACTAAGCTTTATGTAGTTTCGATATAGACAAAACTATTGCTGAGACAGTGAGAGAGCAGCCATACTTACATCACCAGCAAGAAGCACAGAAAATATGGGGGTACGTTTTCTGTGGGGTGTTCAAAAAAGATGCTTGAAGGCATTTCATTGACGTTTCATTAAGGCTTTTTGCTTCCCACTCCCCTATTGCTATTGAGTGTTGTCACTAACTATTAAGAGATTGCCTGGGATTTATGCTGTCTATTCTGCCACCCAAATATGTTTCACTTTTCACATGTTGTGTAACACCACCACCATATGAACTACACCTTAGAGTTTTTCTATCTGAAAGCTGTTCCGTGCACCAGAGCCTCTTCTGACGTAGAAAAACAGGGCTGGATGACTCCTTTTGCTGATCTGGCAGTCAACAGCTGATATGAAGCAAATATCCAGGAACTGGAAGCAATGGGAAAATTCTACTTTAAGTTCATGCTGTTTAAGCTCTAGTTTGATATAGGCGGGCAGTGGCAGAAAGTGAAATAGGCTATAGCTTCAAGCAGCTCTAAGCCATCTTTTCCAGCCGTGGAAGACAGACAAGAATTTCTCTTGAGCACTGCTGTGATGATGATCAGTGACACACAGGCCTCTAAGCAGCTTGTGCTTCAAGCCTGCCACAGCTTCACCTGAGGTCCCAGATACTCACCTGGGTAGACCCTTGACTGGTGACAACAGCCACTGCTGCAGGAGGCTAGGCATGTCACGTACATTTTTTGTCTGTCTTTTCCTTATCAGCCAATGCTGTTGACGTTGCCTCAACTGCAGAAAGAGGAAGGTGACAGTCAGGCTGAGACTTTAAAAGGCAACAGTCCTGTGAGATTCCTGGTGTAAGTCATCTGCTATCATAAACACATCAACAGGAAGTGTCATGATTTCAGAAGGAATAGCATAGCTGTATATAAATGACTTGTTGCTGCTAAACTGCCAGAGTGGCAGTGCTGAACTGCTTTTACCAGTTACTTAGGCTTAGCCTCAGTGACTGGTTTTCATTTGATTTTTTGTTTTTTGCTATCATCATGTCCTCAGATTCCAGCAGTAATTGGAAAGTTTGAAATGCTTCCATCAGAAATAAAGCAACAGCTTGTGCTTGGCTATATGGGAGCATTATATTAGTATAAAAGTTAAAAAAATAAAGGGCAACAATTGGATTAATAAGAGTTAAAAACTCAAGGAGTATGAGATAAGAAGGGTAAAAATTATGAAGATAAGTATTCATAGACACAGTGGGATACATATGTTTGGATGGAAGTATTTAGTCACTGTGCAACCAACTACCCAGGGGACGAAGAAAATGCAGTGATTTTTGGTGAAAATTTCCCCTCTGCAGGAAGACAGGGTTATACCTGCTGTCTGTATTGTAACGCAGTGCAACTCTTCTTTTTCTTTTCTTTTTTTATTTCTTCTCTGGTAATTTGTCTATTTTGCTTAGTCAGTCTTATTCTATAAGAGAGGTATTTTTTTAAGAAAGGCAACAATCTGAAGTACTAAATTTTCATGTTAGCAGACACACAATCTGAAAATAAATCAGGATAAAACCTCCTAAGAAATTGTGTCGTTATGGATTTACGAAAGTCTTATTGTTAACATGCTACAGAAACCTATAAAGAAATGTTTAGCAAAATCTGGAGTACAACTCTCTACTTAAAGAATGGTACATCTGCAATGATGGAAATTCCCCCATAATCACTATTAGTTTTATTTTAAAAGTTCATTCAAACTGAGGGCTTATGATGGAACTTGTAGTTTTCATTACCATCAGTGTATAAATATATTTGAGTTCACATGGGGGTTTGGATCCTTAGCTTTTCTAGTGACAACAGTGAAGTCAATAACTCTGAAACCTAATGACAAAACTGTTCCTGGCTATGATTCAGCAGTGCTAAATTTAGCAGAAACAAATAACTGCTGCAGAAATTAGATGAATGTTTAAGCTTTAATATAATACCTGTCTCTTTCCATCTGGCTGATGACCTATGGATAAATTACTGAACAGTAACTTTGCAAAGTGTATCATATCTTTTTAATACCATTGATTACTTCCCTGTGGTAGATACTTTTAATGACCATGTAGGATGTGACTTTATGTCATGACTGTATAATTCTGTGTCTTTTAAACTCAACTGATAATTTCAGAGTAGACCTCTAACAGCCCTTGTGTTTCTGACCCTTAATATCACTCTGTTCTTCTACTTCAGTGCCCAGTGTTAAACCAGAAGTGACAGAGCCTAAATGTCAGCCATGGGAGAAAGTATATCAGTCACAATGTGTGTGCAAAATGCCCTATGAGTGTGGGTAAGTTCAGGCTCAATTTGGCAATTAGATTCTCACTTTATTCAAGACCAATTACATTTCTTAAGTTTTCAGTCCATGACAAAGGAGAAAGCTTTATTTCTATGAGAAGTAGACATTGTACTTGGTTTACTTTACAGCTCAATCAATGTCCTTTCATCACTTACCTGCCTTGTCAGAACTGTCAGTGGGTTTTAGCAATGCTGGAATTTGGTTAAATGACAGAAGGTGAAGGCATAATTTCTCTTGATCTGTGATGTAGATGAAAAAAGATAAAGTTATATTTTCAAGATTTAGAGGATTGAGGAAAAGTTAAAACAGAGGCCCCTGGGACACAAATCATCAAAGCAATAAGCTAGTGAAATAAAGCAGATTTCTTTTCACTGCTGAGAGACTAGGGGGTTATGAAAGGCACAGTAATCTAATTTCATCTCACATTTACACAGCAGTTTTCACAGACCAGTCATGTCACTTTTCCTGACTTCATAACTTGCAAACTACAGTTTGCTGTTTCCTGTTTGACCTAAACATATATTCTGCAATAAGCAATGCAGAAGAAATAATGTAAGGAAATGAGTAAGTCTCACAGTTCTTTGAGACACAAAAGTAAGAAAACCAAAACAGAGGAGCAAAAAGAAGACACCTGAGACCAAATGGCACTGATGGCCAGGTGTGCCAAAGAGTTCAGCACTCCAATATCTGGGCTGGTTTGCATACACTGGACATCTCCTATAAAGTTACTACTATAAAGTGGGTGTGAGCTCTAGATATGAAATCTGGCCAGGTTTATGTGACTGAGCTGAGCAGTTTGGAAGCCTCAGGATAGCAGACCAAATATGTCTTACCTATGTGTAGTAGGAGGAAGAAACCTTGAAGGTGTCTGAAGTGATTTCAAGGTAGGAGAACTTTCAGTGGAGCATGCGTACTTCCCATCAGGCACAGAGACCAAGAGTGCTCTGCATGATAACTCTGATTTTTAAGACAAAATTAGCACTCTGAACATCCCAAAATTAAAATTGGTGAGCTTAGTTCAGATGCAGATCCACAGGGTAGTTCCCTAGGGTCTGAGGCCATTGTCTTGTGTGCGAAGGTAAGTGCCAGGTTTGTAATCACTATGCAATCTAATGCTATTCCTATCCTTAAACACTTAAATGTTTTAAGTAGTCTTGTCCTGCACTTTTTCTCTCAATACTTATTCAAAAGTGGCAGCAGCTCCTTTTCTGGTTTATGTATGTGTTGAGGTCAGTTACACAGGATACAAGGGGAGTCAGAACTAGGGAAGGCCTTGGGCAGAGTCACAGTAACCTTGGAAGTTAAATGAATTACATTTAGTTATGCATTGAAGCTTCATTTTTAATTAATCTACTACTTGCCTTGTTTCTGTTTATAATTATGTTCAAAATGGCAAGAATATAGGTAACAGTCATTCCTGTTACCTCATGCCATTGTTTCATTGTTTTGAAATAATGCATCTAAAGATACAAGGATAAATCATCAGCTGTCAAAGCAGAATAATCTTGCAGCCTGTTATAAGGCTGTAGAGTAAAGCATGTAAGCAGATCGTGGTCTGATCTTTCCTCAGAGAGCAGAATTAACTTTCTTTGTTTTGGCAGTGACTTTCAGCAGCAGCCTCTTCTCTGAAGAGAGCTCGGAGCAAGAAGAGCTCATGTGGTAATTCAGGAACACCATAGTTTCAGACCTATCCTCCATCCTTTCCAAGACACTAGCAACAGAGACTGCCCATAACAGCACAAGAACCCTAGAAAAGGCTGGTAATTTGTCCCTCCTGGTAGGGTGCCTTAGGCTACATCCGTCCTCATCAGTGAGAGCAAGGGAATGATCCGTGGCACCAGAGCTGCTAAATTGCTATAGCAGTTCCTGGTAGACCTTTGACAAGGGTCAGTTCCTGGATAATTCCCAGGCACAGCTCAGGAGTGACTAGGATCAGAGACCATTCTGATCTGATGCAGTCCCCATCTTCTGGGGCAGAGAGGGACACCAACTACTCTGTGTAGATTGTCGCCAAAATATTGAAGGAGCCAGAACCCGATGTGTTAATACAGATAGAACCTCAGCCTCCAGTTGCTAAGAGCTATCTCCACAGTGAAATATGAGATTTGGTAATTTTTAAGTACTATCCCCTCTTTTGTTTCTTCAAATTTGTTTGCATAGCACTTATGTCTCTCCTGAGAGTTCTTGGACTGTGTTATATTAAGCTTCTCAAATATAATTCCAGGAAGTTAAAATCATTCTCAGCATGATGAATTTTTCACTTCACCGAAAGTTTCCTACCTCTTATTGCAGGTGAAAGGGAGAGCAAGTATTTATGGACTTAACAGATATTATTTAATTTCTCACAATACGTGCTTTAGTAAAATATTATTCTTATTCTTAACCTTCTTTTTCCAGGTAAAAAGTATTGAATTTCTCACATTCACTTTACACAAGAATTATTCCTTGCCTGTAATAATTTTTATTGCACTGCTGTGATGTTCCCAGCGCTGGGAAATATCCTTTCTCAGCAATGAGTGCAAATTATTAATTTCTCTTATGAGTGAAGATTCTCCATCCTTTTCCTTATGCATCGTAACATTTTGATTTACACTTTCTTCTGCTGACCCAGCTGTAGCAAATATGTAAATCACTCTCAAGACAGTATGAGGCATGGAACTCTAGTGAGAGTTTGGCCACATGGTCCCTGAACTCCTAGGTTCAAACTTTGGCAGCTGGTTAAATCAGCTCCCTTTCCTCTTTTGGGTGTTGCTAAAGTGGTGCAAAGCAGACAGATTAGTGCAGAGATCTGATCTTAATATTTTTAGGTAAATTAAGCTGCCTTCTCTACAAGACTTTGACCTTAAGACTCAGATACTGAGATTTATCACTTAGGCAAGTAAAGAAGACATGTGAACAATTTTAAATATAATAAAAAATTTAATTATAGATTAAATACAGTTGCTTTCCCTGGAACACACCTTGTTCTTTAAGATGATACATAAACAGGGAGTTTTTCTTATATTCTGTCTGTAAAGATAACTTTCACATAAAAGTCAGGGCTCCACTATCTTAGAGACTGTGCAGCCAGATGACCAAAGAGTATGATGCATACAAGTGCACCTGTTTCCTTTATCAGGTGCCTGCTGCTATATATCCCTTGGTCAGTCCTCTTGTTCCTCAGAATAAGAGGGTTAACCTTATTCTTTGTATTAACAAAAGAGGATTAAGGAGAATTGATGCAACAAACTTCACTAGGGATTTAGTAGCTAGCATTTTGACCCAGCACAGCAGTTAAGGGACCTATTGTGGTTGAGGATGCTAACTTAAGTGGAAGATATAATACAGTTAATAAAAATATTTCGTCGCAGGTAGATGCACCAAACTTTTCAGGCCCAGCTAATGAAGTCCATGCTAAATTTTAAAGACGTTAAAGATGCACTACGTTACAGGTATCTTAAAACTTCTGTAAAGCCAGCTCTTTTAAAAGTCTTCAAAATCATATTTTTAAGAACCATTCCCAAAGCTTGGAGAAGGCTCTTTTCCTTAGTGCCTTATTTTTAGATCAAAACTCACTTCCTAATTCAGAGCGAAAAAAGCAAAAAAAAAAAAAAAAAGAGAGAGAGAAAGAAAAAAGAAAAGGAAAGAAATTACCTTAATGCTTGGCCATCAAGTCAGCAAGGCTTGAGTTCTAGCATTCTTACTAGAACTTCCTCTTCGCTCTTCCTACAGGCGTTCCCCTTCCCTTCAGTCAGCCTCATGAGGCTTGTTAGGGCCATTTGCCTGTTCCTCATTAGAGCCATTTGCCTGTACCTCATCAGCCCCTTCTCCCTACCAAGCACCTGTTTAGCTGAGGTTGATGTTCAGAACTGGCCTATTAGACACCAAAAGTTTCAGTGGCAGTGTTTGTGAGCTTGAAAGGAGGAGCTGTGCTGAAAATTAGGCTTTGGGGCTGAATTTCAAAGCTCTCCATCCCCTGGGGCCTATCTCTGCTCTCTGGTACCCTGTGAAGCCCCTTACCCGTGGCTGTAAATCGTATCCAGGAGACCACAGGCATGCCCTGCTCCAGATAGTCACTCCTTTGTGCATTCCACACAAATACCTCTGATTGCATTGAGAACAAGTGGAGAAGCTGGGAGTTCAAGATTAAAACTCAGAAGTAATGGAAAGGGTTTTTTTTCCTCCCCTCCTACACTTGGAACATGAAACACAAATAATGATGACTTCCAGGAATTGAAGTAATGGAAGGGCTTTTTTCCTCCCCTCCTACACTTGGAGCATGAAACACAAATGATAGCAACTTCCTGGAACTGTCCCCAAAGCAAATATGGTTTAAGGTTGTCCAAGTTATTACCAGTTTTAAAAGCTCATTTATGTGGGTGTTAAAGCTCTATCTGCATTTCAAGAAATAAGCAATTATTCTGGGTAATTTTTTTTCTTAAAATTTCTGTGGAGATGTATGTGTATTTCCAGAAATATCTTTGGTTTCTGATGGTCAATTATAAGGTATTATTTAGTAAAAGTTGAGTGTTTTAAAGGACACCAGAATAAAAATTTTAAAGGATATTTGAACACCTTAAAATTAAAAAATACTTATAAAATATTTTATTATATGTGCATGTTTGTATATGTCATATATATAAGAAATGTTTTCTGTATATGTACTTACGTTCATGCATGTGTCATAAATTAGAGAATAATTGAGATCTGAAATATTCTTAACTAAAGTCTCTCTCACTCCTGCTGAGGTCAAGGGCAAAAAGACAGTAATATCCCTGTCCTTCAGATGGGAAAGATCTTGACTCTGTTGAGGTACAGCATCCTGTGGAAAAGGAAGAAGTCTGGACTGTCTATATGCCTATGTCTTGCGTTCTTTACTGTACTCTTACAATGTACTTAAATCTATAGAGTAGTTGGAGCTGGACTCTGAATGTTTTCCGCTCCCTCAGCTCTTTTTAAGAGTTACCAAGATAAAGCATATTTAAATCGTGCATTTTGTGCTTTTGTTTTCAGTCCTTCCCTGGACACCTGCGCTACAGATCAAAGAACCAAGAGGAACACACCTTTGACTGTTTGCAAGATGCGTGCCTTGGAGTGCATGGGCAGAAAATACTCTTTGACTAATGCAGAAAACTGCAAAGTACCCCGGGCAGCTGAAATACCATGTGGATCGTGCCGTTCATGGGAAAAATGCAATGGTAAGAGATTCTTCACAAATGTAAGCAAAATTGTTCATATGACCAAAGGGAAATCTTTATCCCCACTTACACATTAGCAGTTGCGCAGTTGGTCTGTCCTGGTATGGCATCTGCAGTCCCTCCCAGAAGCACCAGGCACTGCTAAGTTGGATCAAACCATCAGCCAAGTGTTTGGCATCCAAACATGGCAGGAATCTTCAACCACAGAAAAGAGAACCCTGCAGGATATTGCAACAAAATGTGCTATCTACAGGAAAAACTTATTCCTGGTCCGTGTTAAGTGAATCATCCTTTTGTTCTACTTTCTCCTTTGGGTGAAACCCCTTCCCTGCTCTTTCTCACTGCATCTACCTGTTCAGATTCCTTAAAACAGCAATTGCAGGAATCCTTACTGCCCACAGGAATAACTAATCCTCTCCTGAAATTTGCCAAGCAGTCTCCCCAGCAGGATCCTGTGGCTAGGAATTAAAAGTCTTATTGTATGCTAGTAACTGGGAAAGCCAGTTACTGTTGTTTGTAATTCACTGTCTATCCCAGTTTCTCATATAATGATTAAAGGTAAGGTCTCTTCCCTCAGAGGAAATAATTCCTGGTTTTTGTAATCTGTCTGCAGTGGAAGTTTTCAAATTCCCTTATTTATTTATCCGAGTAAATAAATGCTACATTGTATTTAATGGAGGGTTGCCAGGAATGGGAAGATGAAGTAATAAATTAGAGTTTTAGAAGTGCCCAAGTTAGAGGCACGGTTATTGTTATAATTTGAAATTAAAAAGAATTACTAGATAGGGGTCCATCTGTTTTGTCTAGCAGGGTTGAACAGACAAAAATAATAACAAAATCAAAACTGTCTGGACCTTCAGCAAAGACAAGCACAGGCAAAACAAATGAATACACACCCAAAAAAAGCCACCGTTATGAAAAATAAATATCAGGTAGACTCTTCTTACCTGAATGTCACTGATACAGCTACACACATTTATTTACAGGAGTAGATCCTTTGATCTTCATGAAACTGTCTGTATGAAAATATAGATACCAGTTGTTAAAGTTTGCATGATCGCTTTGTTAGTGTCCAAAGACAGATCTCTCATCTTAAAAGTTATCTGAGCTCTAGAGTAGTAGATACATGGACCAGTTCAAGAAGTAACATCAGAGAAGCCTTTGAGTACAGCATCTGAGACACATTGATCAAGTTTTTCCCACAGGCATGATCAACCTCGCAAGCAGAGGAAGCCCCAGCAGAGCACAATTTGTTTCCACTTCCAGTTTTTTCACTGAGCCTGAATATCAGCTAATGTTACTGAGAGAATTAGGGAATTAGGTTAGGGAAAGAATGACAGAATTACAGAAAGCTTTGGGTTGGAAGGGACCTGTAAAGATTCTCTAGTCCAACCCCCCTGCAATCATCCAGGACATCTTCAACTAGACCAGGTTGCTCAGAGCCCCATCCAGCCTGGTCCTGACTGTTTCCAGGGATGGGGCATTCACCATGCCCCTGTGTTTCACCACCTTCATCCTAAAAAATTTCTTCTTCATATCTAGTCTGAATGTTGTCTCCCTCAGATTAAAACATTTACGCCTTGTCCTAGCATTGCAGGCCCTACTAAAATGTCTGTCCCTATCTTTCTTATAAGCTCCCTTTAGGTACTGGAAGGTGCTATAAGGTCTCCCCAAAGCCTTCTCTTTTCCAGGCTGAACAACCCCAACCCTCTCAGCCAGTCTGTGTAGGAGAGGTGCTCCAGCCCTCTGATAATTTCTGTGTTTTCCTCTGATCCTGCTCCAACAGGTCTGTCTTACTTGTGAAAGCTGAGCACACTCCAGAGAATTGCTTTCAGTCTTATCGTTTTCCTAGAAACATTTTAGTCTGGGGGTTTTTTTTGGTGACTTGGATGCTATCCGCAGTGATTTTCCTCTGTGGTTTTGCTTAGTGCCATCCAACATCTGTGTTTGTGATGAAGACGAGCTGTGTGAGGAGGGAGGTGTCCAGGTCTGTGCTGAAGTGAGCGGCTCTGCTGCCCGTCGGACCATGACCGAGTGCGAGGTTGGGCTGCTCAGGTGCCGCGGGGAGACTGTCACCCTTGTCAGCATAAGTCCCTGTGACACTCAGAGTAAATAAGATATGTTATGCTTTATTTTGCTTATTGCTGGGGGATATGTCAAAATGTGTCAGCTCTTGGTCAGGACATACTTTGAACCTTGCTCTGCCAAATGTAAGCTCTGCTGTGAAATTCACCACAGCTGATGAGACTGTGCATCTGATCAGCTCTGAATCAAGGCCTGAGGCTCTTCGTTAGACAGAGATGCACTTGCCACTACTGCTCACAACAGAGCTCTTGCTTAGGCACCAGCTTTACCACTGGCAGATTTACTTAATATTTCTATCAGAATTTAAAAAATATTGCTGAAGTGCAATTGCCTAAGTAGCTATTATAGTGATGGATTACCATGTCTGACATAGTCAATATGTTTTTCTTAAAGCCACACAAACATATGCTTGCACTGAGTTTTAGATTAGCAAAACATACAGACAGCTTTATAGAGTAAGAAGTGTGATTCTTCTCTTTTAATAACACAGCTTCTTTCTACCATGCACTACTCAATTGAGCAAACAGTCTGCACAGAACTGAACCTGTTGTTGAGCCTGATGCACTTAAATATCAGAACAATGTGCATTAATAGTAAAGCCGTATTATAGTAATGAGAATACATCTATGCTTGCAGCTTCTCATACACAGAACTGCTTCATGACAAATCACCATTTTATGTTGTCAATATTATTATTATAATGAGCTACACTGGTAAGCACGGGTAACTCAGTTGCATTTGTCACATGCATTGATGTTTGTGCCAAGACTGGTTTCCTTACAGACCATTGCACAAAGAGGTCTTCTGCCTTAGCACAACTTTCTTAAAGGCAACTATTAGGGAAAACACATCTTTACAGCAATGAAGACATTCTGCATGCAGTCCCCTTGGAGATACCACTGGATAATCTTCAAAGACTAGTCCTGAATAAAAGAAGTCTCCTACACTCTTTCCTTACAGAGCTAAGCATTCTCTCTGGCCTAGCTGGACAGTGACATCTTTGCTTGTATATTGCAAGTCCATTCAGGTACCCATGCTGGCAGTCTCATCCCTTCTGACTATTCTTGGATGCAAACAAGAACAAAGGTCTGGATAGCAAGTGAATGTTCAGCCAAGTGCAGTACTATCAGCATGTATGATATGTGTCTATGCTTTTAAAGCAACAAATTTTATTTCTTACTATGAGTAATACAGTAAGATTAAACACCTCTCTTGATTATCATGTTTCTACTAGTAGCTTCCTTGCCTTACCCTCAGCTGGATAAAGCTTTGTGTTCTGTGATGCTGGTAATAAAGAGTAAGCCAGAACAAGAGTGGCTTTCCTTGGAGACTTTCTCTTGTGGCGGTAGCCATGTTGGAGGGGAAGGTTGCCACACACTAACTGAAAGGACCTCCTGACCTTTATGAACTTTATGCTGTCTGGAAAATAATATCAGGTTTTGGTTACTTTTCTTCTTGAACAAATAATAAATTTTTGTGAGTAGCATACAGATCAAAACAAGTAGATTAAAATCCAAATAAATTTAATTAGCTATTTTCTCTTTATTATTTGCTCTGGAGTAACAATTAAGTTTGTAGAGCACCCAGATGTTTGCTTACTTGATTACTCTCAAGTCTCATGTCCACAATTTCTAACCTTTTTCTTGTGGCATTTGGCACAACATATGATTGGACCATGAGCCTACTGGTAGCAATAGCTTCTATATCTGCTCAAGGCAAGAAAAATCACCTGGAAATTTCCTGATAGATAGCACAGAAATAATAGTGACTTGGTGATTCATGTCTTCAAACATAGGGAAATGTGGAAAACCAGCACAGAGCCTCAAGAAACATTGAGAATTCCTGTTCAAAAAAAACAATAAAGTTGCCTGATAATCATCTCAATACATCAGCAGGAACAGCTCTCCATGTCCATAAAATAAATTAGTCTGAGATAAGGCAGCCAAAATATTAATGAAGGCTGCATTTCAGATGCTTCATTCAGTCCCTGGCATTTCACTGTTTATCTGACCCATCTAAATCCTTCTTCTCTCCTTTTTCTTTCTAATTACCCACTCCATCTTTTCCTCTCCTACTTCTCAGCCCAGCAGCTCCTTCTCTGTGGGCTCCTCACAGATACGTTCCCGACTGAAGGTGTCCAGCAAGGATCCACTCTCCTTCCTACTGTGATACCTCACTCCTTTCCCTGCCTGACTTGTGACTTCTCTACCACATCAGGGGCATTTCTGAAATCCTGAGTACATCTTACAGCATTTTAGAACAGACATTATGGGCTTTTTTGGGTTTTTTTGTTTATTTTTTTATTTTTATAACCAATCAGCTGACTGTCTAATGCTGCATGAGAGGAAAGGTAAGGTGAATAGGTAGAAGTTTTCTTCAAAGCAATATGACTATTCATTGAAAGAAAAACAAGTTCATGTAGGACCAGTGTCTGGGATGACACTGTCCAGTCACACAGTCTGCCCAGTCACACAGTCATTCCTATGGTATGCCTGTCTGCTGGCCACATTTTGTCCCTTTCGGTACAGAAGCATCTCCAGTCACTGTGGTCCACCATATTGATATTGAACTGACAAGCAAATGCAGGACATTTTATCTTGGTAAGAAAGCAAAATCAGATGAATGAGTGTCAGGTGAGTGGAACAACAAGGGGACCATGGTTCCCTGGAATCAATAAGCTTAGCAAAATTACCTCACAGAGAGTGGTAAACCCCTTTGTTTTACCTGAATTAAATAACCATGCATTTGCTCTATGACCATGTATCAGGCTACTTGGGAGGAGTTTGATATTAGATGACCTGAGCTTTGGACAGCTGTGGCAGATTAACTCAGATCAAGGTAAGCTAAACAGATCTAGGCAGGGTAAGCTTGTTATCCACACTGTTAAGATCATCTGAGGCCAGTGACTTGGAAGATATCACAAACTGCTCAATAAAAAGACTTGCCTAATGCAGAGCAATAGATACAAGAACAGAATGGAGGGACCTCTATAAAAGAGGAATGCTGAAAAAATTCCTGCTAGTTAACACTGTTTGGTAAACATTATCATGTGTGTGGGATGAAATTCAGCCTTTGCTGCTTCCTTGCAAAAAAGTGGCCTGCTGAGCAGCAGCATTATCAAAACCTGGTTTTCTAGGAATTTATTTTTTTGGTGTAGATTCTAAGAGTAATAGGAAGTAAGTCTGTATTGTGTCTGTCCCCTTGAGGCAGACATAGGAGAGATCTTCCTCCCCCCACCTACCTATTTTCATGAAAGATAATGAAGAATCCACACCTTCCGGATCTAATCATCTATTACATGTTTTTAAAAGATAGACTACAGGTTCATATGCTATTGAAGGGACCACAAGACTAGACTTCTACTCAAATAACCTTTAGACAGGCTCCCTTTGTGAAAAATGACAAGCTGGAAAAAGAAGGAGATGCCCTAGAAGTGAAAGCAGAAAGGATACATCAGGCCTATCACAGAGCAGTAGTGTCCCCAGGTTAAGCATAAGATGTGGAATATCTCCAGACAGAACAGCCAAAAAGCTAGTAGAAACTTAGGAAGGAATAAAACTCTTCTGATCTATTTTTCCTAATATGGGAGCAGAAAATTAACATCTGCAGAGTGACAGAAAATTTGTCTGCCTATACAGTGACATGGGAGAAGCTTCCTAAGTTCCTGCCAGGTGAGGGTCCATTCGGGATGAGTGTATATCTGGAGACTAACTGAAGGATAGGAAGTTATGTCCACCAACCTGCTGCTGTTAAAGTACTAACAGTAGCATTAGTAGAGTGAGGTATTTTCCTGGGTTGCAGTGTATTCTATTACCATCTTCATGAGCTGTTGAAACCAGGTGAGGCTGTGTCTCTTGCCTCCTCTCTCTGGACTATCTCCTGTTAATGGGCCAGCTGTCAAAACCAGGTGGGGCAGGGTTCTTTATCTCTCCTATGACCCATCCTCCCTCTAGGGGGGATATCTCCTGTTAATGGGCCATCTAGTCTCACCACATGACTGACAAAATTACATCATCCCACTGTGAGATGCTCTGCCCAGAGGGAGGAACCAAGCATCCCATCCTGAATATAAGCAAAGATTTCGACCACCAGAGTCAGCCTTTACCTACTGGATTCCCAGAGCACAAGAGCTACCACTGGACCTTCAGGTGAAGACCAGACCTTTTCTGCAGGATCACTGCTTCAACAGAACCATCTTCAACAGAACTCTGGAGAACTGCAGCCACCATTTTATTGGACTGCTACCAACACCCTGACTGACAGGGTGGCAGGTTGTATCCTGACTCTGGCAGTGGTTTCTTTTTGTACTATTGCGTTTATTTTACTTTTTTCCTATTAAATGGTACTTCTGACTTGGAGTTTCTCACTGGCTTTGCTTTCAAACCAGCACAGGTATCATTTGCAATTTTCACTGGAGACTATATTTCCCCAGTGTGCTTCTCATGGTTCCTTGAGTTCATTGCCTGACACCCATAGGCATCCTCTGCTTTATAGGATGAGAGACACATGAAGCAGGATACTGTGATTCCCAAAGCATTCCTTGATTTGGGTCTCTGGGCAAGACCCTCCCAGGTGAAAACAGATCAGCAGTTTAGTGCCCTGCCAAAAGCAAAACATCATTAACTGAGAGAAAAATGTTTTGAAGTAGAACATAACTTGAAAACATTAAAAAGCTGTCAAAAATAACATTTACAGGATGTATTTTTTCCCCACAACTGTGAAGTCACTTTTCTCCCTGTTCTCTTAATGTCTTCTCTAAACAGCTTTAGCCAGTGCACTTCCACTATTCCATCTCTCTTCTTGCAGGGCGTAACTTGCTGTTTCCCCTTGCTTGCCAGTCATAACCTGATAAAACACCCTCACAATTTCTTTATACCTGACAATTTTGCCAATTGCTTTCAGTCTGAGAGCTGTTGCATCACTTTTTTGTTCATTCTCTCTCCAGCTCAAATAGAATCTTATTTAATAACCTCCTGCCCTAGTCTTGCTGCCACGTAAAGCCATTGCATCACCACATCCATAACGCTATTACAGATCAGCTCCATTTCCACCACACTATGGCTCTGCCGCATTGCTCATTGTGATGAGCTGCCACTGTAAGTAACAGCAGAGCCATTACTGTGTATGACGGGGGCACAGGAATATAAACTGCTATTGATTTCTTTCTCTCTCTACTGCAAAACACAGAGGAGGTGTTTCTGATCAGCAGAAGGATGCTGCTGGCACGCTGGATCTTCTGGCTTAACTCAGGGGACGTGCTAATTGCTCAGAGCTCAGCCTCTGGGACGTGATCTTCAGCATGTGTTTCTTAGGTGACTGTTCTCACTTCTTGTGGACAGGGGCCAGTGAGCAGAGTTCTATGCCACAGCATGCAAGAGAAAACTATCAACTCACTTTAGCACTTCTCTAAATGCTAAAGCCTCTAAGAACTGTATTGTGTGAATATACAAAATAAACTTTAACAGGAGATAAACAGTGACAAACAGCTGCCAGCAGTACTTTTGGGCAGTGATAGTTTAACAAGGCTAGATCAGTAGCTTCTGGTAAAGCAAAGCCATGGTTTTATAATTTACTGTTGGCATCAATTACACGGACACTATTAAAGTGTTTGTATTATTCACTTTCTGAATAATTAGGCAATCTATGATGATAACTGAACTTGCTCGTACTACAGGCCTTATTGATCCCAATAGACAACCAACCAACACAAGCTCTGTTTTTTTATTTCAAGAACTATTACTCAGGTTATCAAATCTTATGATGAGGAGAGCTGTGTAAGTACTGGGACGTGCAAAAAGCTGATTAGAGCATTCTACTTGTGCAATTAGTCTAGGCACTTGAAGAAGCAAAGGCTGCTGCGAATCGTCTCCAAATAGAAAAGACAGCAAAACTGGCATTTCTTGAGTGAGAGTGAATTTATTTACATCATCTCCCAGGACACACACATGTTGATACAGACCTGAAAATGGGATTGTCATCTTTATTTCACTATATACTATTGTTCCCAGAACACACATACTGGATATTGTCTTTCTCAGTATGTGAAGCTCCCACTAAGATGCAATCAAACTTCTCCTGGTCCTTCGAACACTGGTTGTAGCGAGAGGAAGAGGTATTGTGTCTCTCAGAGGGAAAATTTGGGAACATTATCTACAGAATAATTGGGCTTTTATTCTTTTTCTCTCTCTACATTGCTTCCTCTACCAGATTTTATGGAAACCCACCAGTAAAGTCTCATTCCAAGACAGCTGGATCCCTGTGAATCCCAAAGATAGTTTTAGGCTATGTATACCAACTCTTCCTGCTCTTTAAGCTGTCTAGATACAAGATAGCCTGGTCTGGAGACCATGTAGCTGCACTGGGGAAATACATTGGCTGGCTAATAAACACTGAGCAGGTTGGAATGGATTAACATGAACACAGGGCAGTGCTTTGAGTCTTCAGCCATCTTTAAGGCTGTGAAGAGATGGCACAAATAAAGAGCTGGGGCCAGCAGTGCCAGCCACAACTGCAAGGACTGACAAGGACTGACTGCTCATGCTGTTTTTGCTGCTGTACTCAAGGTTTTTCTCAGGTCTCATTGATTTTAGAAAGATAGGACATATATCATAAGGCTAAAAATGAAGAAAAACCACTAAGGCGTACTGATGTTGGCCAGTGCTAAAGCCTTTCCAGTCCCTCCAGTAAATGCGTAGTTTTGCACCTGTGTGCACACACATACCTGCACACTCCCCCTCAGGTGCACCCATCAAGCCAGTAAGGAATGCAACCACTACCCAGATGTTTTTAGCAGGCCCCTGCACACTGTGTCAGCCAAGAAAAACTTCACATTTACAGGAAAACTCACCGCTGGTCTCACCCTGTTACACAGCAAATAAAAGCATTGCGCAACAAATGTTGACACAGTAATTCTCAGAGGAATTTCACAGACAAAACAACCATGTGTTCACAGATGCTAATGCAATAACCCGGGATTTCACATATATTAAGAAAGTATTCCCTAGCAAACAAAACCAAGGTATGAGGTGATTATCATCTAAGACCATTAGTATTGTACCATGCAGGCTTTACTTTAAAAAGTTTGAAGACACATAGGGAATATTGCTTGAGGATTTGGTCAATACTGAGAAGACATCTTGGTTTCTTAAAATTTCCCAGCCCCTTTTAGAGGTCTCAGATGACTGAAGCACTATGTCATGTTTCATTTATACTCCAAAAACTGGAACATTTCTCTGGCCCTGAGCTCTGACCCTTTGGACTGTTGTTTGTCCCTAATGGACTGTTGTCCGTCCTTAATGCATGCTAGGGAGTTTCATAACAGATGTGGGCATGTGGATAAAGTAAATCAAGTCTAGGAATTCCTGGGAAAGAGCAAATAACCAGTGATTGTAACAGTAAATAAAACTGGACGGGCCTCATTTTGCTGTCCCAGAGGCAAAGGGGTGTAGGTCAGTTCTCATCCAGCCAGCAAACCCTACAAAAAGAGTTGTCTTGCTGGAAACTGTCCCTGGCCCATGTGAGTGGTTTAGTTGGCCCCAAATGCTCTTTTGGGAGAGAACCAGCTAGTACAGACCAAAATCACATTAAATAATTCAACAGGAAGGATAATCATGTGCCACTTTCTGGACCCCATGGCCTGGTCCTGTTTCATTTTAGCAGCACAGATACAACCAGGCTGCTTGACAGAGGACAGAAATGGCTGCAATGTTGTGGTGACCCTTCTCTGCTGCTTCTGGGAACACAGAACAAAAACCACTTCTCTCTAAAAGTATCCTGAACTTACACAAGCAATGAAATCTTAAATGCAACTGCTTTATAAAGTAACTGTTCTGAAATACTTCCAGAAAATTAGCCCATTGCTGAAGTCCAACTCTGAAGTGCTATTTGCTAAATACATTTTTTTCTCTTAGATGATCACTGGTAATAACAGTAGCTCCCAAAATGATTTCATGAGAGGTACTTATTTACCAGGCTCATTTCTACCTTTCAAACCTTTGCAAATTAAATCAGCAGGTCATTACATGCAGTACAAAGCTTTGTAACCAGAAATCATAGAACTTTTGTTAATCCAAGGACTGACCATCAAATTTAGCATTGAAAATATGGACCTAAATCCACGCATTTGATAGTTATACAGAATCCATTTCTGAGTGGTAGCAGGTCTCCGTCCAATCCTCACTAAGACTCTATCTTTTCAATAGCCAATTCATTTCAATGTCACAATTACAGGGACTAAGATGGAGAAAGAGGGGTTGTGGGTCATTGAGACATTTTCAATCAAATACTGGGCATGTGGCTTCATTCTTTTCTGATCTACAGCTCTGACAAGGACATGAGTGTCTCCAGAGCGCAAAAGAGAAAAAGCTTAAATGGAAAAAATCTGTTCTCCCCAAACCTGATAGAAGGTCAGCTTACTTTTACCTTCTGAAATCTGAAGAATGCCTGTTGAATCTAGCAGCCTGGCTGGTGTGTGTCATGGTTCTTTGTCCCTGTAGTCCTTTGACAAGATGTTTTTACTAATAGATATTTTCCCTGGTTAACCAAGATCACCACCTTTCTGTAATATTATCTAGCTGTGCTGGGGGAAGCATTGATGGGCTTCAATGAGGTCAGGGCCTTCCTCAGTCCTGCAGCCCTCAGAGTGGCTGGTGGTGTGTTCAGTGACTCATTTCTGGAAAGAGGCTTTGAAAGTGACACATATGCCACCTCCTTAATATAGCCTGGATCTTCCTGATTAGATGTGCATCATAAAAAACAGTTGTGGAAATTGAGAAAAACAAAAAGTTAAGTGCTTTCAACCAGCCATGGTTGATTCTGCTAGAGGTTTCAATTGCCTCTAGCTGAGCTGATTTCCAGGAACAGATCTCATTTCTGCTTTACTGCTTATTGCAGCTCTCTCTCGGGACTGGTAATATGAAGCTACAGATCGGCTGCTTTACAGTGCCGTGTCACAAAGCCTTTCTGAGATACACATAAACTGAGGAAACTGCAGATAATTAGCATTATTTTCTTCCAAGTAGGTTCTAACACATGGGTCACATTGACCTTAACACATGGGCCTGAAATTCACACTTGGTGCCCAGTTACCTGCAATCACTCACGTGATAATTTTTTGTAGTTGATTTGTCTGAAAAGTAAGATATCATGTTGTTGTGTTTTGACACTGGCCCAATGTCAGGCACCCACAAGAGTCACTCGCTTACCCTCCCCTGCCACAGCTGAGCAGAGGAGAGAGGGGGGAAAAAAGTTAATGAAGGCTTCATGAGTGAGATAAGGACTGGGAGAAAACTCTTCAAGGGCAAAACAGGCTTCACTTAAGGTTGCAGAGTGAATTTGTTATTAACAGAATCAGAGGAGGA
>VWPU01021730.1:0-18458 GCA_013398955.1 Callaeas wilsoni | reverse complement strand
GGGAGGGAGGGAGGGGGGCGCGCTCGGGGCTCGCAGGAGGCGGTTGAGCTGCAGCAGCAGGTGCCCGGGGATGCGCACCGCGCGGGAGGGGGGGAGCTGGCATGGAAACGCGGTAAGGGAGCGTGAAATAAACATCGGGGACCGTGGCGTGGGTTTTTCCGCTGAAGGCATTCGTGGCTTGCCTTTAATTGACACGGGGAAGTACTGCAAACGCTCCGCAAACACACCGTAAATTGCCGCACATCCCAAGAACGTTCCTGAATTTAACCATTAGAAATATAAATAACAGTTTAAAATGACACGCCTGGGGAGGATGGGGGGGGAAAGGGAAGCTAGCAAGAAAATGTGGATAGTCATCTCCTACTTTTTTTTCGGATTCACGTTGAAAAGCAGAGAAATTTATATATCTATATGTGTATTCATTTATATACAAAACAAAATCTCCATTTGGCACATGGTCTGCTCACTGGGTTGTCTGTACGAAGTATTATGCAGATCCTCTTGACATCTTTCCAAGGGGAAAATACAGCAGCCTTTGTGTGCGTGACATTCTCCCATCTTATCTAGTTGCTGTACCAGCAGAGAACCACCATTATGAAATAGTAATCTCTTAACCTTTACTAGTAGTAGTTTCTGTTTCTGCATCTGCCAGGGGCTTGTTTGTTTTTATTTTCTACTTAAGTGAAGGTAATGAGATTTTATGAGTTCCCAAAGCTTTTTAAGGGGCTCTCTGACCGTCTCACTCCCACTTTTTTCATGCAATAACACTACCATTTGTCTGACTCTGTGAGTTTATCATACCTCCTTCCAGTCTGTTCCTCCAAGAAAAGGCTTCCTTTTTCAAGAAGGGTTTAATAGAGG
This sequence comes from Callaeas wilsoni, assembly GCA_013398955.1. Classification (NCBI taxonomy): domain Eukaryota; kingdom Metazoa; phylum Chordata; class Aves; order Passeriformes; family Callaeidae; genus Callaeas; species Callaeas wilsoni. The sequence continues at coordinate 17,597 of VWPU01021730.1, read as the reverse complement.
CCTCTGAATAGAGAAGGCATTAGATAATAATATAGAGGTGTATACAGGTGAGAAAAATGTTACATTACTTTTTCCCAAAGTAAAACAGTCAGTTCCATAGCAGACCTGAAGCAGTCCATTCCCAGGAGACTGTGGTAATGGAATTAAGTTGAGGATTTCTAGAGGCAGAAAACTAGTCAGATTGAAAAGAAACTGCACACCACAGCTGCCTCATGGAAGCCCAGACTGCACTGCCACAGCTGCTGCCCCCTCCCATGTCTTTTCATTACCAACCCTCCCCACAGCTAGAAAGCCACCTGGACTCCAAAATGTTGCCATGACCGGATCACACACCTTGGGTCTTGGGCTCAGATCCTGGTTCTCATGGTCATTTGCTCTGCATTCCTGTGTTGGTGTTGGAGGAGCACCCTTTTCACAGCTGCACGCATACCCACGGATCCTTTTATCCATCAGCAAACACCAGGAGAGGGACAAGGGCAGGCACATCGTAACACAGGCACTTGATGTCTGATCTTCAGAAGTGCCAGGTACTTACAGACTCTCTTACAGCTAATAGAAATGACAAGCCCTGTGCACCCTGAAAGACAAGGACAATGAAGAGCAGCTGCACAGCATATCCCAGGGAGGGCTTTTGCATGGTGGAATTTCTTCCGTATTCTAGTCTGGCAGGTAGCGAGAACTAAGACTCCAAAGCCATGGCTATGACATACGTCCTCTCTTGCTGTTGTTTGAGAGAGCCCGGAAGATTTGACAGAGAGGCTGCAGTCTGAAAATACATTTTCTTGCTTTGTGCATTCAGAAGGTACGAGTTTAAAAGTGTTTCTTTGACTCAATACTGCTGCAGCCGAGCAGTGCAGACACTGGTCTCAAGAGTGCTCCAGAGGCAAATGGGATCGTTAGGCACTTCTAAAATATCATCTCCATAAAACTGTACCCACACATACCAAAGATGGTCCTAAAGAAAAATTCAGACTAAAGCAAAGCAGGTGCACCGCAAAATATGGTCCGTATGCTCAAATAATTTGATTCGAACATGTTCACACAAAGTTTACATGCAGATTTGGACAGGGGTAGGAGATCTATTGTGATCACTTGTAAAAGCCTGCTTTTAAGTTCTGTTGCTCAAAAACTGTTTATAAACCAACCAACCCATATAGTAGGAGTCCTAGTTTATAAATTTCAGACTATCTATCCACGAGAAAACCTTTTATTTGTATAAACAAAGCTTTTATTTACATAAATATTGCTCAGTTCTACAAATATTTACGAAGAAACTCACACTGAAAAGTAAATATTGATATCAATTGGTGAGACTTACCTTACCAGTTGAAAGTTTCCTTACTGGGAATTACCTGCGAAAGACAAAACAAAGCAGGTAACTTTGTTCACCTATTCATAGACAGAGGTTAAATATGATCCTTGAATGAATATCCCTTCCATTAAGTCCCATTTGAGCTTACTCCTTTATGAATAAGGAAAGGCCTGCCTTCCAGTGCAGGTTCTATAAAGCAGACTTTGAGCAAGCCCCCTGGGGCTGTATGTTTCATTTACTGAGGCAACAACTCCATTTCATGTTGCCTTCAGACTAAACAAGGTTTTCCAGCTCTGCGTCCTGGAGAGATCTATTCCAAACAAACAGAAAACTTAAATGGATTCGTTTTCAGATTAGTTGTCTATTTAATATTTCAACACAAGAGCTCAAAATTTACTCTGTTAAGAATACTATTTACAGAGCATAACAAACACGGTGCTGACCTGTGTTTTTCCTGTTCCTACCATGTAGCATAGTCCAGGACACGACCATGCCTACTCAATGTAATTCTGGAGGATTTGGTTCCAGAAAGCAGTGTTTTAGCAGCAAGGAAATGACTCCTCTTTATGTAAAACAGTTCCCTCTTGTGGATATTCTGTGTACAGTATCACAGAAGTATTTAAAATATTCATCAATTCTGGATCTTTGCAATTAAAACCCCCACCTCCGTTCATCAGTTATCCAAATCCCTTGGCATTCTTGGTTTTAGCAATTAAATATGTGAGGAAGAACAAGCTATTGCATTTAATCATAATACAATTTACGCAATTACAAAGTATCAATAACAAATTATTTAATTAAGTGCAATAAACACAACAAAGCTAAATAAAGTTGCATAACTGTACCTATATGAGTCAAGTACAAATCACAGTGGGTTTTTTTTATTTTGCTTATATGAGAAAACTTTCTGCGCATTCTGTTAAAAGAAATCATTATTAAAAAAGAAGAAAAATATACGCTATGTAAAGAAAAGAGACAATAATGGCAAAGCAGTCAGGATTTCCAAGGATCTGTGTACTAAGTACAGAAGACAAAGAAACTCTGGAATGATAAATCTTTCAATTAAAACTAAAGAGTCCAAGCAAGTAAGTGGCACAGCTTCACTGGTGACACAATATTGCACCAGGGATTAATTTGGCATGGCAGTTTGGAAAAAAAAAACAACATATGAATGGAGTGATAGTGTTAAGATTTATGTGTTCTCTAAATGATGACATTATGCAAAGAATATTTTTTTTCTTAAGAAGTGAAATGTAAGAGAATAAATGTGTAATCTCCAGTTTTGCCTAAAGGCATTTGGTCTAACTGAGTCCAGGGAAATGATAGAAAACAATTGCATGTTATTATCTTGAGGCAAATTATATTTAAAAAGGCTAAAAGCCTTTATATACCAATATATCCTAAACTTGTTTACCACAATGTTTTTGTTAGATGGTTATATATAAAACCATCCCAAACTTTGATTAGAGGTGCAGAGGAAATGTTAAAGAAGCAGGTTAAGGTTCAGTAAAGGTAAATACTTTCCAAGGTTAAAAAAACCCCAAAGTTCCAACGGTTTGTGTCCAACAGCCTCCTTCACATTTTCGTTGTCCCTGCAGAAGATACTGTTGGCTTTCATGTAACATAAGTAGCTGTGGCAGGGCAAGTACTTACTCACAGAAATAGCATAAAGTAATAATAAAAAATACTTCTATTCAAGAGGCCAGGTTTGTGTTTCTGAGGTCATCGGGGCTCTTGGTCTTGACTTCAAATGCTGGAGACACAGTATCAACCAGACTTCAGTTGTCTCGCATAATTAATTCTGAGCCTCACTCTAATACTATTCCTTACTATTCCTACTATGTACTGGGAACAGAGTGAAAAATAATACATTTGTAGTGATTAGATGGATACTGGAACAAAATCATATCATGAAATAATTCTGAGAGATTTTTGTTGTAATGCAAAATGTTTGCTTTCTGAGATGCTGATGTAAAACAAGTAAGGTTGGATCTACTGTCCTTGTCTTAAAGACTCTAAAGAGGAAATATTAGCAGGAGATTATACTAATGTGCACATAACTATATTTTTGCACATGGCAAATTATCTTTAGCATTTGTTGTTTTCATAGAATTTAGACAACCTATTTCAGTGCATATTAATTGAAAATTCTCTTTAGCTTATTTTCTATCTGCCCAATCCCTGTTCAAAGACTAAGTACATATTTAGCATGACAATATATTGCACACTGTAACAGCGTCTTATCAAAGTACTTTACAAATACGAATATATTCAACCTCATCACATCTCTCTGTAACAGTATACGTGAACACTATTCTTGGCAGTGAGGTTACGTAACAATTTCCTTGAATTAGTTAAAACTTTTGTATTGAGATCTATTTTGGCACTTAACCCTGGCAAAATCTTCCAGCTGGCAGGACAAAGACATACCTCAGCAGAATGCTTTAATGGGTCACCCAGTCATTCAGAGTGATCATCTCCAGAGTACTGGAACCCTTGCGCTCAATCCAGCCAAATAAAATATTAAAGAAAATCCCTTGTTCATGCTAATCCGTATGGTATGAATAGAAATTTAATACAAATGAATATTGCAAACACAGAGTATTTTCTTTGGGCTTTTTTTTTTATCATTTTAATAAAGCAATTATTGCATATCCTTGTATTTTGTTTAAGAGTTAGACCTGTACATACTTCCTCATTTTTACCAGGTTTCCCAAATCACATAGCTTTTGACTAGATGTGATATTTCTTGCCAATAGGATCACTTTTTATTGGAAGATGAGTATAGTTTATTCATTAACAAAATATTAACACATGTCTAGAATCTGAAAAAATGTGGCAGCAAAATAATGACCTCAGGAGCAATATTAAGTAAGCCATGTTAGATGGTCTGAGGTCTGTAAGTGCATTTAATAAATATCAATCCACACACTTAAAAGCACTCTCAACTCCCGTGAATCGGAGCCTGTTTATTACTGTTTTTACTAATGATATTTCCCTCCAGCCAGGAGAGAAGAGAGTAGGAAGATATCAGGATATTCTGAAGACAGAATAGTAGCAGTCACTGTTCCAACACAGATAGACTAACAAAGGAGCTACAGAAACAGTGGTTAAAGGATGCATCAACAGAATGGAAAACACATGAATGAAAAGACCTTTAAAATATCTCTCTTAAACCATTAGTTCCCCTTCTTCTGAGTGGGCCCTGATGGCCAAACCAGAGAGAAGAAGCAAAACCTTCACCCTCTACTGGATGATGATGACGGAACAATGGAGAAGTGCAGTGGTGTGCTAAGAACCACTGCAGGGGAGCAGGAAGAAGAAGCAGGGTAAAACTCCATGGTTTGGGTTGGGTTTTTTCAGTTGTATAAATCAGGACAGCTCCATCACTCTGCAAACATACCAGGGCAATGCCAGGACTTCTTTCTGTACAATTTTGGTTTTGTGGAACTCTCCAGTTCTTTGTATAAATATTGACACCCATTGGTCATTCAAGATAGGCCCAGAAACTTCTAATGGAGCAATAGAGCAAGTGTTATAGCAGCACAGCAAATATGTGTGTGTGTGTGTGTATATCTATATCTATATCTATATCTCTATATCTATATCTATATCTATATCTATATCTATATCTATATCTATATCTATATCTATCTCGTGTGTGTGACGTAACTGTGAAAACACAAAGCAGAGTGTCCCCCAGTTGCCAACAGCAGTGTTCATGCTGTGACCATAGCTACTATCTACAAACACAGCATTCCAGAACTGCTCAGGTATTGCCATAATGATGGCAAAGACAAATACTAATTTTTTTTAATTGATTTAATTTGGAGAACTAAATATCTCTTGCCTCATCTTTTAGTATTTTCCATTCATTTTGCTTGGTATCTTGCATTCTGGAATTGTGTCGGCCAGGTAGCTTTATTTACTTGCTTCTAGGAACCATCTGCCTTTGACTCTAGATCCTTCTAAGGCACAACTAAAAGGCTATGGAGGGGAAAAAAAATTTTGTTGTAAAGCATAAATCTGCAGATGCCTGTTTGCATTGGACCATTCTTTTTGAAGTCCATCAGCCAACTTTGCCACGTGGCACTTGCAGTGAGTCATTGCTGTCAGAGTCAGAGCCCCTACAATGGAAGCTGTGCCAGTCATTCCCGAAAGCAGCCGCCAGCCTTAACGTATTGTAGGGCTCCAAAATCCCTTGTGTACAATTTAAATTGTTTGGGGAGCAAAGCAATAGCAGGACAGCACTGCTGCTCTGCTCCAATTAGGCCAAGGGAGATTTTCATAAAAGTCAGCTAAATGTGAAAACCAAGAAAAATCTGAAGATGTGTGTGTTCTGAAACCAGCCCCTGAGAAGAACAGCTCTGAGCACTAGCTGATTTGATGTCCACAAGGTGTAAATCTGCTTAACACTGAAAAATCAGACATCAGACATCATACTAAAACCATAAAGGGGAGACCATGTGTTCACAAGCAGCCACTCCATTTTTTTGCAGCTCATTATGACACTTACATTTTGCTGTCCTCAGGATATATTCACATTTAGGAACTCGGTGTTTATTTTTGACAATAGCCTCAACATAATTCAGGAAGAGCAGTATTTGCAATGACCTGCTTTGCTTTCTTGTCTCTCACACTTGTCTGGAGGTAAATAGCTGAGAATTGGCAATTTGCAACTGAAAATAAATTGGAACAAAATAAATCTTTTATTATCAAACATCAGCCCATACAGTAAAGTTTGAAAAGCTGAATCTCACCATAATCAGAAGACGCTAAGACACTTTTTCTCCTCCCACTACATAAGCATATATCCACCAAAGAGTTTTTCCGATAGGAGGATGAGATAAAACACATTTAACACGCAATCCTGCAAAATGCTGAGCGTTCCTGCTTTGATCCAGCAAAGCATTTAAACAGGTGTCTAATGTTATGCAGAAGTAATGTCACAGAATCCTGTAGCCGAGTCACATGTTTAAAATTAAGCATGTGTTTTAGGTCCAGGGTGACAAGGCTCGACACCTTGTATGATTAAGTGACTAGTAAGCTGAAGAGGTTGTGTAGGAGTCATGTCCTTAATTGCTTGCTGACTTCATCAGCATGTATATCTTACTGGGGCTGTATTTGCTAGCCTGAAAAAGGTGACCTTTAATTCCAGAATTAATATAGCTTTAGCATTTTCTTTTCTGTTTGGAACTACATGTTCTTCAATTAACAAAATAATGAAAAAATAATACCCAACTTAGTCAAAATGTTTGAAGGATCAGTGATCAACTGACTATTTTTTGTACCCCTGATAAAAGATGAATCTCTGAAATAGTGTTCTAAAGACATAATATTCTGTTTTCTCATGGGTAGATCGAAATATGTCCCCTCACAAGTCAATGGTGCTGCTGAGGATCAAATATGTACCAGTAGTCACAGATAAGTGTCAAATGTCAGAGCTCTGCTAATGCAGCAGTCTTATATAGAGTACTAAGCCTGCAGCAGGCTATCAAAAAAAAATACCCTCAGGCTGAATTCAAAATAACTGAATTCAGGGCCAAAATGAAAGCTGCCTTAAAAAGGAAGTATTTTCCAGCAGCAAAAACATGTTTTCTCCTGTGCTAAATTCAGCGGAATGTTGCGATACCTAATGGCAACTGACAAAAAGGAAGTGCGGTTTTGACGTTCAGCTGCAGCCTCTGGGCAATATAATAATGGTAGAAAAAATGAAGCTTTATTAACTGAATAGTCTCATATGCTGCGTCTACTCATGTTCATGGCTTTAATTTAATCTGATCTATGGGCAGATGTTAATTTCTGGTTCCCCTCATAAGCTAACTGTAATTCAACCAATGGTCAGAGCTAATATAAGTTATTTGGGAAGAAGCATGGGTTGTTTGTGTCTTGTGCAGCAGGCGCAGTTTTGCCTTTGAATTCAAGACTGTAGCTGCATCAATGAAGGATACATGTGGATACCTAATAATAACTTACATGTGCATATCTAACAATAGTTAGACACAGGCTAATTTGTAATTAGTGGAGCATATCTTTGGAGAAAAGTATAGTAAAGTATTTATTTTCATAAATGTTCACAGATGGATATGCTGCAGATAATTTTAATTATTAATTAACATACAGGTTTAGGCAATGGAATACTGAATTGTATTTAACTGTGAGACACATTAATCACAAACCTTCCACCTATTCACCATCTTGGTCAAGTCCCATTCAAAGTCTCTGATAATGCACTCCTGTGTACTATGTGACTCTGTCTCACACAACAGGTTTTCCCAGTGTCTCCTCTCCTAAAAGGAAGTTCGCTGCTGTACAGGTAAGAATACATTATTGCTCACCTACCCTCAGTATGTCAGAAACTGATATATGCAGTCCACTGACAATTGCAATGGTTAGCATATTTCTGATATTTACACAGGTTTATGTGTAAAACAGATCAGTTGAACTTGATCTTTTTTTCAACTTTACTAAATTTATAATCAAGACCTTTTTTTTTCTTTGAACTTTCACAATGTCAAATTTCCAGTGTTTTCTTTTTGTATCAAGAAATGGGTAGCCTACAACTTTTTAAGGTCTGTGAAAAGATGAAGCTCTATAATCATTCTAAGTCTTTTAGGATCAAGGCAGGTGAAATGCAAAGCTGCGTAATGTGTTTATCTCCCACAATTAAAAAACCCCATTGTTTCAAGTGCTAGAGAACCCTGCAGCCATATTAAGATTATATAACACAGATTAACCAGTACTTAAATGATCTTAGTGTGGTCCTGGAGAAGCTCTAGCAGTACAGTATTTGTTCCATGTTAAAACAAGAAAAATTAAGGTAGAATTTCAGGGGTACTTTTGTCCCATGGACAAAAACAGCTTACTACTGAATTGCTTTCCTAGAAGGAAATGCACTCTGCTTATAGAAAAAAAAGGTTCATAAAACAGTTTCTCTTTTGTTTGGGGAAAGATTCAGCTTCTTATAGGCAACTAATTATGAGTAAATTATTAACTAACTGCAACAGAGCCATACGACAATGTAAGTTTGTCAAGGGCAGGTTAAATTTAATATAAATAAATACTATTTTAATAAGACAGTATTTAGACAATACACTTCATTCATTGTGCATCAGGTTAGCGCCCTTTCAGTGACAGGCACTGGCAACAAATTAGGATGTGTTTAAATTCTGATTGATGTGTCAATGCAACACACTTCTGTGTGCATTGCATGAATCACATAGTAATAAATTTACCAGGGGTTTATCACTATCAATAAAGACATAGATTATGTCAACTTTTCTTAAAAAAGGGGGTTTCTACTGCCTTTTATCCTGGATGGTACAGTAAGTGCTTTCTAACACAAACTAAAACATACAGCCAACCTTCCTCAATGCTTTACTCTCCCTTTTGTGAAAAAATCCTACCTTCCAGACTCGAAAAAATTCACTATTAGTCATTTTAAAACACAGAGTGTCATGTCTCCAGTGCTCTCTGGAATACTGTCAGGTTTCAGGAAATACTACAGGTAGAGCTATTTCTTCTTTGGACAATCAGAATATATTTGCTTTACCTTCTTTAGCTTGCTCCAGCTTCTTCAAAACTACCATGTTAACCAGTTCTCACCTTGAACCCATGGTTCTGCAGCACGCAAACATCTTTTCTTGTCATCCCAGTCTAAGAATAATAAAAATATCCCAGTCCTGTAGCTTTTTAAACTCTCCTTGATGAAGGATGAGATCCCTATAACTCAAGAGATGAAGGAAAAAATATCCCTTACTGAGGATAAAGCTGTATGTGAGGAATCCATGCTTTCAAATGCTTCTACAGTGTGACAGAAGACAGTCCTAGTCTTAGCCCTACTGAGTGGGAACATACCAGGCAAAATCCAGACAGGGACTTCATGATGGAAATGGCCACTGAAGGCAAAAAGATGTTCAAGTCTGAGATAAGTCTTTGAAGTAGCTGGCTACAGAGGAAATGCTTGGTGTCATTTCAGCTACAGTCAGATTTTTTTTTTTCCCCAGTTAAAATTTTGAATATTCAGACTGTCTTCATATTAAACTTAGATCCATTGGATGTGGGTCAATGCACACACATTTCCTGTTATATTTTCCCCATGATGCCTAATATCTCTTGTATAATGGGTACATGTTCTTGAAAACTAGACAGAGGCGTTTAAACCTCTTCTAAACCAGGCAATGTAACTTTTAGTAGAAAGTACTACAGATGGCTGACTAATTGAACCATGGAAAGCATTATCACACCATTTCTCAATTTAGAACTCATTATTCATTTGAGTTCAATCTCATTTCATTACTGTTATAATTCCATATAAAATTAAAGTGAGTTTTAAACTTACACACCTGAGTGAGGTTATTTTGCAGTCGTCCTAAGTATGCCTCATTTCCAGCCAGTCCTACCAGACCACAGAAAATGATTATGGTTTGGGGTTTTTTGCCTGTTTTCTGAGGGTTTGGGACTGTAGCTTAGTTATTAGAGCAGAATTTCTAGGCCAAGATGCACATGCAGCCTTTGCTCTGTGACCTTGAGCAAGGTACTTGTACTCCATGGGTCTTGTCTTTACTTCTGTGCAAAGGGTATTGTGGGGGGTTAATATTTCTACAGTGCTTTTAGAGCATTAGGTGAAAGGCCCTTTAAAAGCTCAAAGTATGACTTATTAATAATACATAAGTACATATCTTTCCAGGTTATGTCTCAGGTATCCACCATGGGGATTTGTACAAAGCTGCATGTCTTCTCCAATAAAACAGACTAGAGCAGCTACTTATTTAAAGTTCTTTTGCACCAGATTAACTGAATGCCTGAGAGAATGATACTAGGTCACCTTCTTAAAATGGCCTGAATACCAACAGAAGATTAAGAAATGGTGGGAGTGACTATATTTTGTTACACTGAAAGCATTACAAGCAAAGTGTACATGAGCAAAGTGACATTCACTGACAGATTGAATTGCATTATGATAAACTAAAAATGGCAGAGAGGCTCAGACCTTTGGAATAATAACTCTTGAAGATTTTCCATTTTGATAATCAGTTGATTGACAGAGGGTACAATGAGAAATGGCTATGACTTTTAGTTTGGAAAACAGCCGCTTTGTGATCCAGCTTGGTTTCACCCTAACACAAATGGTGTTACAATCTGCATCTGTGCTAGTTTTCATGAGTCCTGGACCATTCCTTTAAAAAGTGCTGAACCCTCAGTGTTCCAGCAGTAGCTCAACAGCTGTAACCAAACACTCATCATACCAGATCATACGTGACACAGGAGCACAAACTAACTCTCGTGTGGCCAGCAAACTTACAGGGCCACCCTATAATTAACCATTGCTGGACTTTGTTTAAGATCATATGTATTAAAATGTAGTTGGAGTTCCGAGGTTCTGAAGGGCTTAATACCATCCATTTATGCAGCTTCTCTTTCCTTCTGAACTATTGTAATGTAGAACATGAGTGTGTGGGTTACTTTAATGGCATTTGCAGAAATATGCCTTTGTGAGTGTATTTTATGAGTTTTGTAACTAAAGACATGAATGCAAATATATCTTCACTTAATGTGTTGTAGTTTTAATATACTACAAGATCAATTTCTGGCATTATATTTCACACTGAATGACAGCTTTTTAATTCTTTATTTGTCTGTTGTGAAAGAAAAGCGAGGGGTGAGACTAAACTTCTTAAGTGGCCAATATAAACATAGAAAGAGAAATACTTTTTTTCTCCAGGCTAGTAACATCCAGCTGAGAATGAAACCTATTTTGTCAGTATAGCATGAGCTAAGCAGTCAGTCATTGGCAGCAAGAAACCAGGTCACAGTGGTCTACAGCGATCCTGCTGCTGGATCGTACTCTCTAATGAAGAATGAACATGGACAAAGGTACAAATTGCAGCAGCAGCAGCAGCAGCTGGGTGAAATAAGGTTTAACTGCTTATAGGAACCAGATGGTGGGCTATTAGAAATCGCCTAAAACTGCCCTGGAGTGGCAGGAATAGGCTTGAGTTCCTGCAGCAGGCCGGAACTGAAAGCATTAGTGTAAAGACTGTGTCAGATGAACATGTTGAGGCATTCATTCCTAATGTCTCCCTACTTCGATTATAAATTTCAAGGGCCATGAGCAGAGGAGAAAGATACAAATTATGGAAGCAGATGGAGAGTCAGTGAGGCATAGAAGTACAGGTGCTATACAAACAGATGGAGTGAGGGGGAAAAAGGAAAGGAAAAGTGCTAAGTCTGAGAGGTGCACAAAATTCAGCAGGTGTATAATAGTTCAGTCTTGTAGGGGGATTTGGAAATTAATTACATCACTTTTTTCTCAGATAGCTCACTGCTTCCCACAAGAGACACTAGTTTCTTCCCTACTCTGCGTGCCTTAAAACAAATTGACTTGTCCTTGAATACATCTGACTGCCAGGAGATTTTAAGAAAGTTATCTTGTGACAGGGCTGAACTAAATCAATCCTATTAAGAGCTGTTATCTCCTTAATATCGTTGCAATTCCTTTTTCCCAGCTCTAGACTGCATTAGTTTACAGATCACTGTTAAAAACAGTGGAAAATCTGGAATGCTCTTGCTTTCAATCCCAAAGCAGATAGTATCACTGTCCAAAAAGATGGTGCCCGTAGAGGTATTTGATTTGGCAAACCATCTGGTAAACTTAGAGTGCAGTCACCGAATCTCAAATCCAACGTCACCTTCCCATCACACAGCAAAGCACAATCTCACTACCTGACATGAGTTATATCAATTTCTCTTTTGTGGTAAAAAGACATATAATGGCTGTTATTTATCCCAAGAGAAGTTGTTTGATGACTTAGACAACTCAGAAAACTTAAATTTCAAATTACAGTACATTTCCTCTCTGCCTTTGCTGAGTCAGGGAAACGCCACTGTGAATGACAGCGTTCTGCAGGAGAACTGGCTCTGTGAAACGGCAAGGTTGCGCCTAACAGGAGCCCTGGCTGGAGCAGTCTGGGGCTGTGAACCAGGTTGCCTGGAAGTCTTGTGATTTGCAGATTCAAAAGCCATAGCCTCTGTGCCCAGGCTTAGCTAGGGAGGCAGCCTCCCAGAAGCAGATAAGCAGAGGGTTGGGCCCTTTCACATCTGAGAACCAGTTCTGTGATTAACTGCTCAACTCTGATTAAAATGCACGCGTGCCTGCTATACTGAGGGCTCACGTTTGAAAAACCCTCCTTGGACAAATTAGCGTTTGTAAGCAAGGCATGGCTGGTTTTCTCATTTATCATTATGCTTTCTTCCTTTACCTTTGGAAAAAAGAGAACTTAATATTCCAGGCATTACTGTATATCATTGGTCACAAAGCTCTCATCTTCTCTATTTTTGAAGAGAATCTCTGGTTCTTTCCTGCAGTAGCATGTCCATTTGAAAAATAGGATTGCTAGGAAAGATTATTTATCATTTTCTCATTAAATCCAAAAACAAGGAGGGAAAATATCTGTCAGGTCAACTAGTTGTTCTCCCTTTCACATGTTTTACGATGTAAGCTTTGCAGATCATACATAGTTTGGTTCCCTCCTCTGTGGGAGGAATGGGTTCCATTTGGGGCATTACTTCTAGAGCTCCATCAGAGGCATTGGAGTCAGGGTTCATAATTTCAACTTCCATGTCTTGACCACAAAAACACTTTCGTGCAAACTCCAGATACCCCCATGGACACTGACGTTAAACAATGTCAATGCTCAGTCTTTTTCCGGCGTGCGATCAGAACAAACGTGAACACAAAGGCAGCAGAGTAGGCTGGGATCCCGAAGTGGCATTGCCATGGCTGCCAGCACACTCATTTTCTTTATGTTTTTTGGATTGCTCTATATAAACCTTAGCTTCACCTTTAATTCTTAGATTCAGTTGTTGTCTCAGTTTAGCTAGCTTTAGTTATTACTGCTTTACATCAGTGTTTCGTCATAAAATCAGAATGATATCACAAAGGTCTGCCAGCTGGCTGAGAAACAAAATTGAATGCTTATTAGAGTTGGAAGGCAGTATGCAATAGGCCACCATTTATGCAAGTCATGTAGCCCTACTACAATAAGATGTCTCATAAACTATTAGCTTTGGGAGCACTGCAGGGTAAGGCATACATTAAGCAGATTAAAAACAAATAGGAGGTGGCAAAAGACAATAGCAGCCATTAAAGGAAGGATCACAAGGTCTGTTGGACAAAGTCAACACTCTTAATAGGGAGTCACTCTTGCCCAAAATTGAGCGTTTGAGCCTGCTGCAGTGATATTCAGAGCAGCAGTGAGAAGATACCTGTCACTGACCACCTTGTGAACTAGGGAATAATTCATTGCAAGCAACCACCAGTAACACAGGCACTCTTGTCCTGAAGAAACCTTTCAAGAAAAGTATCTGAAAGACATTTGTACATTGAGATAGTAAAATAACAGCTCCTGAAAATCCATACAAGTGCTGTTTCAAAATCCTTATTTTGTTTAGCTAATATATTTAATATTTGTTGACTTATCCAATACATTCAAGACCTGAAGTCTCAGACAAAAAAAATTTTACTTTCATTATTAACTCAATTATCAGAAAAAAATCCTGTAGATAAAAGAGACTTTGTCTTCTGATTCCAGCTGCTTGTTTTTATATAATGCAAGAAGCAAAGGGAGAAAACTCACAAAGAAAAAAGTTAGAAATTTTTTGTACTCATGAGCAAATACACACAAGAAAATGTATCAAGTCTACAGTCACAAGCATGACAGATGCACCCAAGGTCTTGCTGACCTTGGCAGCCTTACAGGGGCATTCTGTATATAAGGACAACATGTTCTTGAGCAATTCCTTCTAATGAGGGAGGCGCAGAGATTGGTTCCTTTACTATCTCTGGCATGAAATGTTGAGGTTTTTGCTTATGAATTGAGCACTGCAGAATCATTGGAGAATAATAATAATAATAATGATAATAATTGTTTCCAGGTTGATGACAGGCCCTGAAATGGATCCCCAGAATCCTCTTCTATGTATGAAACATATTTTTCTTTTCCCTCAACTGGAGACAAAGGCACTTAATAAAAGGCTCAAAAGAGCATAAGCATTTTACCATTTTCCTTTAGAATGAAATTATAAAGGGGAAATCATACAGACTGTGAAAAGTAGTCTAAAAACTAATGTAATTTAATAATACCATGTAAAATATTGAAATATGCATATACTACTTTTAGTAAGGGATGTCCACTAAAAATCTTATTTAATTTCAGGCCTCCTGCTCATTCTTTACATATGTAATCCAAAGAAATAGCGGTTTTGGTTTAGTAGGTAAAAATCAATAATATACTGTATTACAGGAGAACAGGACACACTAAGCACCCTTCATTTCTTAGGAACTGGTTAAATGCATCACAGCTAGTATGTCATCAGAAACAATGCAATCCTGTATTAAAGGATGTGGGGCAAATAGTCTCTGTTACGATCCCATGACAGTGAACTGAAAATCCTGGTGAAACACCCCAAGAGGAAGAGCCATGTGATATGAAAGAAGTGGCTTTTGAATATCACCTACCCTGCTTCTTGCAGTGGTAGAATGAACCGGGCTCATGGGAATCCCTGCCTACTAACTCAAGGAAAGCTAGGGTAATTTTTCCTCTATAAAAGACTTAAAATGCTTTCTGGATCATGACTAACCCATCCTTCATCTCCAGGGTTCCTACACATGCTTCTTATCTCTGTGAATGAAACAATTACCCAAGAAAATGACACTTGCTTCTCTCTTCCCTTCCTTTTCTCTCCAAAGCTCCCATTAACCTTAGCAGCTCTTTACCCTATCAACACATAGCTGAAATCTTCCCAGATTGAACATTGCATTCTTCTAGTTCTAGTTTTAAGAACAAACTGCACTTTTCTGGCCAAGTGAACTCATGTGGAGTGAATTGCTGGCATGGAAGATGCTGTTTCATACTTAATTGTAGTAATTGCCTTTGAAACAAGAATTTGGGGGGGGGGGGTTTCCATAAAACGTCATATGATACTTCCCTTATTGCCTAAATTTTTACATCCCTGATAAACAAGGATTTTGGTAAGCATTTCTTCCTAGAATCCTGATTGGAATGATGCATTAAACATACCTGTGTAGAAAGTATATCTAGATGTGTTATCTGTTTGGGTGTCCTAATCAGGATCAGTCTCATTGGACCAGATACTGAAATGCTTTGTAACTACTATCCATCCAGAAAGCTCTATTTTGCATCTCCTTTTCTTTTCACAAGCTTACTTAAGAAACTGGATACTTTTAAAACAATAGTTTATGGCTTAAAGAGGTAGAGAAAAGTCCTGTGAGTTTGTAACTGTAATGTTTTCTGTGATGTTTATCATTGTGGTATCAGAATCTTCCATAAGCAGCTAAGGTACAGGATCTAGTTTGTCTGCAGTGTTTATGATCATTTATATACCAACAGTGAGTTTACTATGAACCTGATATGGTGGCAATTTCACTTGCAGAACTAAAATTACATCTAAAAAGGTAGTTTTGCTTCATCTAGTCTTCTAAATAATTAATTGCGTAAGGAAGAATAACCATACTTATTGCACAGACTCAGCCCGAGAGATGATGCTACATGTCTGAAGCCTCCCTGTAAGGCAAAACTGAACCCAGAAACAGAATAAATGAGCCTACATAAAACTGCAATGCCTGTGTAATTCTGTTCAAACAGAGTCTGGAGATCAGCCACAGAAGAAACAGACTGCCACACTTGCCCAAAAACTTTCTGGCACTCAATTCAAACTATCAAATATGTACTGTAGCACTGCAGTGCATCTTCTGTGTTTTGGCATGAAAACTGGATGTGGAGACCTCAAGTCAGCCTTTTCTTTTTCAGGCATCCTCTTCAGACCTGGAAAAGTACAGCTCAATTATGAGTAAATTGATGGATAATTTTTTCTTTGGTTGGTTTTTTATTTTAATTTTGGTAATTTTATTTTCTAATAACAGTGAAGACAATGGTTATCTTTCAGCAGTATAGAGTAAAACTTGGCAGTTCTTTTCAAAATGTGCAGCAGAATCAGCTCAGCTGTATTAAGGTTATTCTTTCCATAACTCATGAATCAGCCACTCATATTTTCATTTTCCTATGAATTAAAATATCATCATTTCAGTCATCATTTTTAGCAGCTATTCCCTTTCCAGTACTTATTGCATCCAGTTCAAAACTTCACTGTAACAGTTGCTCAGCAAACAATCTTCCATATGTGTGCCCTTCCACTTAATAATAATAATTGTTTTAGTTCAATCCTTCAACCACATTTCTGAATAAATGGGAGAGCTCCCATCGGGATGACCAGTGTTAACACTGCAGGGACTTAAATTGTGTAATTCATATGCTTCCTGGCACTAGAAGAGGCATTACCATGTGCTCAGGGCAGTCATACGGGTAACAAGATCAACGAGGTATTTCAATCTATGTGACATGAATAGGCTTCACCAAAATGAGCGAAATGCCGGAGTTATAAAAGGCAGAGCACGGATGTCATGTTTGTTTCGTGCTTCGGGCTCGTGAGCGCTAATTAGCTGTCAAGCCAATTAGCCTAATGTGTCGGTTTGGACACAAATCCAGGAGGAAACAACCCGAGAGGGGCGTCTTTTTCTCTCTCTCTTGCCTGCCAGGCAAGCAGGCCCCGGTAGCACTTTTTTCACTGGTTCGGGATAATAATTTTTCGAGTGAAAGTGAAAAAAAACTATTTATTTAACAAAACAGAGTCCTCCGCTGTCACGGGCAAAAAAGGATATTGAACCCCCCTCCCCTGTCCCCTAAAAGAGGACTATGGATTTTAGAGTTCTTTCTGTAGGTAAAACCTGCAGTCCTGAGCTGGGCCGGGCCAGGCAGGGTCCGACGATCCCCCTTGGAGGGTCCCGCCGAGCAGGGCCGGAGATGGGAGCAGGTCTGGGAGGAAAAGCAGCCAAAAACAGTCCAAAAAGGAACAGAAGCCGCTGAGGCAGATCACAGTTCCTGCTCCGCTGAAAGTCGAAGAGACTAGAGAGCAAAAGTCTTCTAACTAACCAAATGTTGTTAGAATCGGGAGAGAAAAGAATACAAAACATTCTAGTTGCAAGGTTAAGTTGGCTGCTTTGAAGAGTTCTCTCGGCTTCTCTCTCCCCCTTTGCAATTTAAAGGTACACTAGAGATCAAGCAGGCGATGGGGAATACAGTACGGTCATAGAATCACCCCAAGACACCTAAGCAGGCGTGCCGCAGTCCTTGCCGTAAGACCGGCTCGAGTCCGCGATCCCAGGGCCGAGCGCTGCGGGCGTCCCGGGGCCGCTGCTGCTGCCCCC
>VWPU01021729.1:0-66339 GCA_013398955.1 Callaeas wilsoni | reverse complement strand
CTCCAGCACCGCGGACAGCGGCCTCACTTTTGGGAGATTGTTTATTTATTTATTTAGTGAGTTGGCTATTTATTTATTTATTTATTTATTTATTTATTTATTCACTTCACCTGCCTTCCCCAGGATGGAGCCACCTGAAAAGCAAATTTTTTTTTTTTAAATTAATTTTAGCTGCTGTACCCAAACTGTAGAAGTTAATATGCAGGGAGTGTTAAAGCTATTCTGATATTTCATTTTCATACATAATGGGGATTTTTTCTTTTTTCCCCTTCCAAGATGGGTTCCAGCTGTATTAGCTAGACATGCTATTTACTGCAAGCTAAATTTAACATTTCTCAGTTTGGCACAAAGTCTATTGCTATGCACCACACACACACATATTTTATAGAAGAAAAAGCAGTGTAGCATTCCTGTGATCACGACAATTTGCTACTAAGTGATCATTTTATGGCACATTTTTTATTAATTTATATTTAGTTAACAACGCCGGGAAATATTCACATAAGAAAGGATATTGATTTTGCAATGAATTACCTTTCCCCGTTTTTCTTCCATTTTTGTTATTATTATTAAATTGTTTTAATTCTTCTTTCCAGGAGGAGGGTGTCGAAGCTTCAGGTAGTCAGATGTCAATATGAGTAGGTATCCTGAACACATAGGAAGCAGGCAATTTGAGGCCCTTAACTCATCACTAATTCATGATGAGTTTTGTTTCATTTGAGTCATTTCACCAGGAAATCCTGTACTAGCTTTTTTCTGTGCTTGTCTCGTCTTCTTTCTCTCACCCACAAAATGAGATGAGCCTGAGAAAGAGAGCAAGCTTTAACAACCTGAGCATAAAGCCCCTATGGGCTTATCCGGGTGGAATGGCAGAGTTGCTACGGCCCTTCCTCACTCTCTCCCCCCAGCCTGGTCTCTCCCAGAAGTCACGTTTTCCACTGCATGATAAAAACTACTGCTGAATTCCGTGGAAGGGGCAGGCAGCGTCACTGTGACAATCAACAGATTAAGCTATGAGAGGAAAACTTGTGTTCAGGTAGTCCCCACTGCATCCCGAACAATGAGATGTACAGACATTTACTTTTAATAAATATTTCAGTGTAAAACTGCCAATCTTTAACAGAAGTGTAGAGAAATTGCATGCTTTTCTAAAGTATCCCCTTATGTATAACAAATGAGGTTAAAACGAAGCAAAGATCTCATTTTTTAAGATTGCATTTTAATATGTTGCAATAAAACAAAAAATCAAATTTGCTAATATACATTGTAACTTCATAATGAACTAAAATATAAAAAGGATTGGGGTGATGTAAGGCATAAAAATGAAATAATGGCTGTTGATATTCTAATGCATATTTTTCCATTTTGGAATTGTGTGCATGTATAGGTATACATCATGTACAATGTGTGCATGTGTATGTATGTGCAGGTACTACCTTAAATTTGTATCACGATGTCAGAACATGTAGAAAAACAAAGTCAAACTGTGTGGCCATATTCCACTGTTGGTGTGCCAGGGAAAAATAAAAGATTTCAACGAGTATGAGTAAGTGCAAAAGGACAGCATGGGCGAGCCAGTCAGCAAGGAAACAGTTCAATCAGAATTTAGTAATAGTGAAAAATGTCAATAATAAAAAAAAAGTCTTCTTCGGCTCTCCATTTTTTATAACAATCCTATGCTAATCGAAAATATGCAAATGGACAAAGGAGAAAAAAAGAAATTTATAGGTGATAGTAATTTATGACCATGTACTAAGAATAGGCATACTCATTAATACTGTGCATGAGAAAATCAGACTATATTACTGGGAATCACATTCAATACTTTTTTCTCAAAGGAAAAGAATCTTGCAAGAGGTAAGTAAGGATTGTATTATTAAAATAGGGGATTATATTCTTATATGCATTATTCTGAATCCATGAAAGGAGCTCATATAAAAATGCATTAGTTCAGAATGTGAACAAAGCATCAACGGAGAGACTGTTAATAATAAGCATCAATCACTTGTTGAAAGGAACATAGCAGTGCAATAATAATGAAAACAATGGCAGATGACAGAAGTCCAGATATGGAATAATAAGATGTCAGACCCCTGAAAAGCCAAAGTGCTTAATCCTGATTGCATAGAACTCCAGGAGAGGTTTGCTACTTACTGCAAAGAATCATGGCAATACTTGATTTGACAATTTAATATTGTCTAATGGGTATTCTGACTGTAAGGTAGAAGTTGGTGAGGAAGTTAAACAAGGCTGATATATTTGCTAATCAGAAATAAAATTTATCAGGAATGCATTTTGTCTGCAATTCATCCTGGCACAATTCTGGTTGAGACAGTGGCTGCAGTTCAACTAAATGTTCATATATTTAATCAGTTGAGTACGAGATGCAGAAAAAAATTTGGAAAAGACTGGAGAACTGGAAATTTTTGACTTGTGCTCAGACACATTTAATGATCACTCCATATACTTACCAAAAATAGTTCAGGAATGCCTTGATGACATGGAGTACATGCTTCAGGAAAGTAACTTAGAAAATATGAAACACTTGAGGAGATGGATGGAGTAACAAACTCAGTTGTTGAATGCTGATATTCATCGCATTCAGATCAGAAATAAAGTTTATCTTTTGTTTTGCTGTTTTAGTAATGTGTCATTGACCATGCAGTCATATGCTGAGCAGTGTAACAAATTCCTCAGCCCTGCAAAAAGCTCAATTATAACCAGACTCTTTTCTAAATATCCTAGTTTAATAGAGTTAAATTTTGAGAAGACCCTTGGCAAGAGTTTAGACTAAATGGTCGTGGTGGGCCTTCTGGCCTTTTATCCTATCAATCTTTGGGATTTATATTCAGAATTATTTTTGATATCTTCTTCATTATAAAAAAACTTAAAGTGTGCAGATTTAGTAGGATGCAAAAATGCTGTATCAATGTATGAATCCTTTGATTCCATGGCTGATCAATAAATCCTTCCCATCAATAAAGATTATTGTCTTTGGATTTTTGAAATCTGCAGAAATTTTTCAAATACCAATAAATGTAAATAAAGAGAAAATACAAATGAAGGTTCCAAGTTCCAAATCTTTTTTGAAGTGTGTAGTCCCATATGTTCACTCTGGATCTCAAGAGTCTTTTTAAAAATAAAAAGTACGTCCTGATCTTCCATGCTCATTCTGCTTCCTGTTCTGATTAGCAAACACGTACTGTTCCCATTAACAGCACACACACCCGGGGAGGACGCGCTCTAAGGAATAGCTTAGGCTACCTTCTATTGCATGATTTTGATGATGGAAAAAGCAACATCATGACCCTTCTGGTATAACTGATGTAAAAATAATTGGTAAGATCATACAGATTTCACTTCCCTTTGCTGTGTACTAGCTGTGACAGTGCAGTTTGTTACTATCTTAGCTAACTGTTATGAGAAATTTATAGCAATTTGGGATTTACTATTTTTATTTCAGATACTTGTGTTCTTTCCATTTGCAAGAAATCTTATATTTATTTTGCCAATAAAATCACTTAAGTATATGCTAAATAAACCATGTGTGTGGAAAATCTGCTATAGATTACTTCAATTTTTTCTACTGAGATTATAGCAAATTACATTATTAAGCCTCTGGAAAAAACATAAAAAGAACATTTTCAGATTAGGTTATGCATGCTTAATCCTTGACTCTAGTCTGGCTATATCTTTCTTTTTCTTCCAGTGGTATAAAAAACTTCTATGGCTTTGTATCAGACCCAAGGGATACATTTCTTCTTCCTGTCCTAGTTTTTCCCTTTTCCTACCTGCTACTTCTCTTTTTCTTTGCTGTCTCCCTTCCTGGCTGATTTCCATCTGGTTTTCCAATGCATTGCCATCAGAATCTCCTTTTCTCTACAGTTATTTTGATTTTACCCTTATATTTTACTCTCCATTCCCTCTGTGGAGCACAGCTAATTCAAATGTGTTGAACTGTTGCTTTAGACTATAATAGCCAGCCTTGATCCTCTCTCTTTTCATCTACCACCTCTTCCATCTGTTCCACGAGCAATGCCAGACTTGACTTCAGTGTTGTTTTTTATTCTCATCATGTTTTATTCCTTTTTTCATGCCAGCATCTATATTTGAAGTATCAACTCTACACCCATTTTTCAGGTCAGTTCTTAATCGGTGAAATTCCTCTTTAGCCTTTCACCTTTTCTGTCACCTGTGAGAAAAATATTACTTGTTATTCAGAATGAAAAGCCCTTTGGAGATGATGAAGACATCAGATTTCACATACTGGTGGACTGTTCCCTGCTGAGGTACAGTACTTGTCAAATCCCCAGAACTCGTCAAACCACCTCTCCACCTCACTTACCTGCTTTCATAAACAACACACTAAAATGTTAAAAGGCAATACGAGCTGACAAGAATGTTACAATCTGCTCTCTACTGACATATCTGGGGTACACTTTTAATATTACTCTCTAATTTCTATTCACTTGTGACTTGGACCTTTTTCCTGTTAAAACTAGGTGTTTTTTCCCTCAGCAATCACAGCACTATGTGGTAATCCCACATCTTCAGAATCCCAAGCAGTAATATTGAGAAGCAGCTCTGGATCTACAAGTTGCAAACATGTTGAAACCCAAGACTAATATGTACTAGTGACAGAAAAACCTCTGTACATGCTTGGTCACATGTTGCTCTGCACTTAAATTTATGAGTAGGAAGTTGATTGTGTCATTGTAGTGAGTATGCAGAAGTAATATTTTGAACAAGGACACTGGACAAATACCAGCCCGTGGGAAATGAACTGTGTAATGATCATTCTCAGCACGGAGAAGACATGTTCTTGGTTTAATGTTTCATTCATACATAAAAGCTATTCATAACATATATGCCTACTCCATTTACCTTGGAAACCTGGAGAAATCGGCTGATCTTTTTCAAATTTGAACCTGTTAAAAAGCTGATGAGCATTAGAGACTTGACTTCTTGTTGTCAGGTAAAATTAGTTCGTGAACACTGAACTCTTACAGAGAATGGAAGTTCTCATAGCGGTTTTGCACACTAATCAACGCTATAATTTGCTTTGTGACCTGGCACAGGATTCAGGACTGTTCACATAAGCTTTGCAAAGATGCTTTCCACCACTGCAGAACTAACTGCTAAACTCCTTAATCCAGGGAAGACAGCTTCTCATAACATTCCACATTGCAGGAGTGAGTATCGCCTCCTTGTCTGGAATAGTTTCTGTATGATCTTGATCACATCCTTTGCACAAGGCTTTCAGGCCAAGAGCTCTTTGAACAAGCAGGAAATCTGCAATGACAATGCCAGTGCTAATCCTGCTTTTGGGCTGGAGACTGAAGCAGTCAGGGCCAAACCAGGGGAGGGGGAAAGGGCAGTGTGTCACCCCCTTCCACCCCTTGGAGCTGGGGAGCCCCGTGCCAGGCTACTCGGTGGAGCACACGCAGTTTGGGCAGCGTGTCAGTCCGAGGAGATGCATGATGGTAACAGGCTGCTTTGCTGCTCCCTCCACAGCAAAGGAGAACAACATCCACCGCAGTCACCAAGGGAGTAAATGAAAGCTCTGTTTTTTCTTCTTCCATGGGGGTGTTTCCCCTTTTGAACCTTACAGCAGTATCAGAAGGCATGCAGGCATCAGGTTCTGCTGTACACTGAGCTGGCAGCATAACAGGTTTTAATGTGTCCACATGTAACTGAGAATTAGGGCATAGGTTCATTTATAAGCACATTGTGCCAAGCTGCATATTTTTTTTTAATTCTTTTTTTTTTTTACTTTTAAAAGTGAAAAAACCTCACTAATCTTTTAAAAAGAAAGATGTAAAAAAAGGTTATGTTATTGCAGTGCATTTTGTTTAAATCACTATAATAATTTTATAATTTTGTCAGGGCTTCTGTCACTGGGAAAATAGAATAAAAATTAAGTTATAGTGAGTAAGAGTTTAAACACCTGTCAGTCAAATGGTCCCTATTATGTTTTCCATTAAAAAAAATCAATCACAAAAAAAGCATCAAAAAAATCTTAAAATAATTTATTTTATGACACAAATAAGTAAGAGATAAAGTGTTTCAGAAATTATACTATGGAGTTCAAGCACACAGCAACATTAAAAATAAATTAAGTCGGAGGAATAGATAGAATTGCAAGAGATAATAATTCCTTTCTTCAGGCAATATCCAAAAGATAGAAAGTTTATGTTTTGTCCAGTTACCCATTGCAGACATTTTACACTATACTTTTAAAAATCACATCAAAAATAAGATGTAGGCTTAAAAGGAATTCTGTGATTTGAAACATCAACTCTCCTATCCTTATCATTATGATCTTTCCACAGAAGAAATTTCCTTTGGGCTCCCCATTTACCTGTCTGACATCCATCATTTTTAGTTTAAATTTTTTTTTGCATCGAGAAACAGCTTGCTCAAGTTAGCATGGAAATATACAGAGTTGTGCTCAACAGAAGTTTTATTTTTAGTTCTGAAAAACCGCTTCAGTTGTTCCAGAACTAGTTCACAGTACAGATATTTTTACTTTCACCTCTGCATTGGCATATCTTCCCAAAGATTAGTTGTGATAGTGTGGTGTTAAGGGCAAACATTTACAATAGGAAAAAAAAGAAACCAGAAATGTAAGAGAAAACCAAACAATTCTTACGAGGCACTTAACGTCATACTTTGGACTAGAAACATATCTACTTCATAGCAAATATGCAGAAAATAACATCCTGCTAACTGCTCAATCGCTTTTAATAGAAGGTTTAATAGATGAGGCTATAGTAGAAAAGTTTCTGCTTATAGAATTTCTGACATTAAAGACAACCTAAACGATGCTTGCTTGTCTTTACTGAAACTTCATTTGTGTTGCACTGTTACCTTATACATATTAACTGCTAGTCATTATCGTGGTCTGTGGAGTTGTCATTTAACCTGAGACTGACCTTGCTCCTTGCTAATTGCATTGCCCTTAATGAGACATACACACGCAGGTGAGGTGCACACATGGCTGGGTTCTGAACAATTCTACATTTCTGGCTTCCTTTCATACAGGGAAACAGCACAATGAATAAAGGAATGCATGAAGGGCTCCAAAAGAAAGAGATGATCTGGTGGGGTCTCAAGGGCAGCTCAAAAATGGTGGTTAACAACAAGAATCTAACCTTGAACTTGGAAATGTCACTGTCATAAGTCTAAACAAGCTACAAGGAAAACACAGACAGAGAGATGATTTATGCCACAGCTAGGAATATGTGGGGCAATGACAGGGATACATCCTCTCTCCCAAATTCTGGCTATACCTGACCTGTCAGTACCAGCTGTAGCTACTGCGAAAATAGCATTAATGTCTTGCTGTTAAATTAAGCACATCTTCTGATGTAATCTAATGAATTCACTTTCTATAACTAAAACTATAAAAATGCCTTTGCTGATGGTATCTGACGTAAATAAGAGCACAGAAAGGCATTTTCTACAGGAGAACCCTCACCACCATTTGCCTTTATTCTGCTGGGCTCCCTGTGGTTTTAGTGGCACTAACAAAATAGGACCTTAATTTTAGAGGTTGGTCAGCTGTAGCAAATAAACGTCAAAGGCAATGAAATGAGCTTACACAAAACACACAAGGCCCTTAGAAAAAGCTAGGGAAACATAAAGAGATCAGAAACTTCTCTCCTCAAATGTGTATCCAGAATCATCCAGTTCTTACTGATGTTTTCATACCAGAATGGTAGCAATAGTTCAGATTTTCTTCACAGCAAGAAGCATTCAGCTATTTGAGGCAGTTAAGAAAAATCAGAGATCACACCAGCACTCTAAGCACTACTGCTGAACAAGATAGCAGATTGCAATATTGCTTCTTTGCTTGCTTCTCGCAGCACTGCACATAAAAAAGTCTGTAGAAAAAATGTTATGCTTCAGAATGGAATTTTCTCCATTCATCATCTGATTATTTTATAATTTTATTAATTATAGTTCATCTCAATTCAGTGTCTCATTACATGAACAGACAATTTGGTGTTATTGACAAACGATTGTGTGATACATATGAATAATCAATTACAGTAATATTCCATGAAATGACAGTGAAGTTAAATGGATTGAAAACACCACCCTTCATGGGCTCCCGCAGTCTTTTCCTTTTGAATATCAACCATGAAAGACAACCCAGCAGCAAGGAATCCATGGGTCAGAAGGACGTGCAGTACACACTTTTAACTTCCTGTGTATAAACCAGCCCTCAGGTGATTCTATCTACACTGCTTTTGGATTACATCCTCTAAATGACAAATAGTACTGCCTGACAGGAACTTCCCACCTCAAGGATTTAGCTAACAAACCCCAAGAAACATATCCATATTTTACTGTACCCCTTTTATTAATTCACTTACTGGTAATTCACTTAATATACCTATTAATAATTCTTGATCATTACTAGCATTAGTGAGCTAATAAAATACTGGATACCAACTAATCACACTTTTTCTTTAAAGGAAAGTACTTACTGTACATTCTATGTGACAACACCTGCTTTGAATTTGTAATTGAAGGAGCTACTCCAGTATGTGACTTCAGTGCCTGGTAAAATCCTGGAAAATATTATTTTGGGAAGCATTGAAAAACATCTGTAGGACAAGGAAGTCATTCGTCACAGCCAGAACGGCTTCATGATGGGGAAGTCTTGCTTGTCAAACCCGATTTCCTTCTACAACAGGGTAAACCACCTACTTGATGAAGAGAAGCCAGTCGATGTAATCTCTTGGACTTCAACTAAGCTTTTGATACTGTCTCTCAAAGGATCCTTCTGGACAAAATGTCCAGCCCTCAGCTGGATAAACACATCATGTGATGGGTGAACAGCTGGCTCATGGGTCAGGCACAGAGTTATAGTGAAAGGGGTGACATCAGGCTGGCAACCTGTCACTAGTGGGGTTTTGCAGGGCTCCACCCTAAGCTCAGTTCTCTTGAACACTGTAATTAACAACTTGGACACAAGAAGAAATTCTAAGTAAGATTGTTGAGGACACTAAACTGGGAGGAGCTGTTAAGTCCCTTGAGGACAGAGAGGCCCTGCAAAGAGACCTTGAAAAATTAGAGAGATGGGCAATCACCAACCAGATGGTGTTTAACAAGAGCAAGTGCTGGATTCTGCACCTGGGATGGGGCAAACCTTGTTGTGTGTATAGACAACGAAAGACAGAATGAGAGGCTGGAAAGCAGTGCTGTAGAAAGGGATCTGGGGGTCCTGGTAAATGGCAAGTTGAATCTCAGTCAGCAGCAGTGCCCTGGCAGCCAGGAGGGCCAACTCTGTCCTGGGGAGAATCAGGCACAGGATCGCCAGCTGGGCAAGGGAGGGGATTGTCCTGCTCTGCTCTGGGACTGGGGCAGCCTCACCTCGAGTGCTGGGGGCAGTTTGAGGCACCACAATATTAAAAAGACACTATTAGAGAGCGTCCAAAGGAGGGCCATGAGGATGGTGAAGGGTCTTGAGGGGAAGCTGGACGCGGACCAACTGAGATCACTCGGTCTGTTCAACCTGGAGAAGAGGAGACTGAGGGGAGCCCTCATTGCTATCTACAACTCTCTTGTGAGGGGAAGAGGAGCGGCAGGCACTGATCTCTTCTTTCTGGCAACCAGTGACAGGACACAAGGGAATGGCCTGAAACTGAGTCGGGGGAGGCTAAGTTTCGATACCAAGAAAAGTTTCTTCACCCAGAGGGTGGTTGGGCACTGGAACAGGATCCCCAGGACAGCGGTCACAGCACCAAGGCTGACAGAGTTCAAGAAGTGTTTGGACAATGCTCTCCGGCACATGGTGTGACTCTTAGGGTGTCAGGTGCAGGGCCGGGAGTTGGAATTAATGATCCTGATGGGTCTCTTCCAACTCAGAATATTCTATGATCCTGTCATGATTTAATATCCCGTGGCCCACATAGCTCATTCTGTGCCATGGCAGGGGATGATTTAATTTACAGTGAACTGGAAAAATACATGGTTTGACATGGATGCGCTCTGCAAATACTTGCCAAACAAAATAATATTAATAATGGAAGTGGAAAATACTGTTAATCTATTAAATCCTGACACATCGTTTTCCAGAAGGCTTAGTCCTAGGAATGCCATTATATTAAATATAGATATTGATGCTTATGCATATTAAATTATAAATGGATAACTGTATCATTTTAAAAGCTACAACTTCTTCCTTTGTTTCTCTGCAGAATCTTCTGTGGAATTTGGATCCAAGTAAGGAACTGTGAGGTTACTTTAAGAATCTCTTTTAGATATCAGAAAGAAGTAATATTAAAGGAAAGAATGCATGTATGTGTGCAGTGGATTTGATTCTCCTCTGAAAATAAATCAGAAAGAACTACAGTGGAAAGCCAATGGAGATGAGGGGGAAGATCAGGCACTTGAAATCAGTCAGACAACTTCCAGAAATGTTAAGACTGGGAGAAGACAAATAGAGATATCAGTATTTTATGCTACTGAATCTATGATTAATAATGACTGACATATATTTTATTACTACTTGTGTGCATTACAGTAGTGCCTTAAGGCATTGTACAACATATAGCAAGATAATATTTTTTGCCCCAGCCATACTCTATCTAAAAAGGCCCTTGGTACAACAGAAAGCCACCTTATTGTCCTGTGTCACTTGGTGCAGAGGAATGTAAGAAAATAGAGGAAATAATCTGCCAAATTTTCAGTGGAGACCTGGGGAAGGGACACTTGCCTCTACTTACTGGGTATTGTGTTTAGCTACAGAGCGTCACCTATGTGTGATGTTCAGACTTGGGCTGTGCACAGAGCCGTGCCCCTAGCCAGGCCCCATGTGTACTCAGCCAACAGCAGTCCTCCTACTGCTGGGTCAGCGAAGAAATAATTCCATTGATTGAATTCTTGCAGCAGAAACTGGCAGAAAGACCATGTTAAAGGAGAGCATGATGGCCGTGTGCAGATATGAGGTCAATATGAACAAGATTATCTGACTATTTTGTAAAGCTTTGGTTTTTATTTTCATCTGAGAAATGAAAACCGTTGAAAGATTCAATGGTGTCCTGTCTTTTAAGGCTGGAATCTCCTTTCAGACAAAATAATTTATTCCAATTGTCAAAGCTCATCAGACTCTCAGCATGAGTCTTGCATAAATGGGTTTATTCCTGGCTGTTTCATTTGCACACTCCATGAAATTTTTTTCCACCTATTTAATTTCATCAAAACTTTCCTCACAGACACTAGCAAACTTGCTGCAAGAGCACTGTAATGTAGAATACACTATCTTTTTCTTATGTTCCTGTGGGAAAAAAATAGGCTAAATCACAATATATTTTAATAATTAGCATGCTTAGAAAAATATCCATTTTAAAATGCTGTTCCTGAAATAGGAAGAATATGAAGGCATATGAAAAATAAAGCAATAAAGCCGTGCTTATGGATAACAGATAATAAAGTACTGCCAGCTTGGATATGCACTTGCTGTTTAAAATCTCCCATGGTAAAATTTGTATCATTCGGTATTCTACAGTAGTGGTGTAAAATACTCCCATGAATTTGCAGTGCCTGGAAATATTACTATGGCATCAGTCTTGTTATTTTTCTCAAGAAAGTGCCTCCTTGTTGCAAGAAAACTCATCAACTGTTGAATGTGATGAACATGTTCTTGCAATGGCACAGGGCTTGGGAAACGTAGCTGTGTTTTCCTCTGGCCAGTTTGCTTTGAATGCAGCTGTTCAGGGCAGGTCCTATGCAGGGAGGGGTCTTGTCCTTGTCCAGCCTTCTGTGGGGCAGCCAAAATGACTTCATCTGCAGCACATCCTCCCAAACCTCCTTGGCTTAAAGACCCCAGCAGGGTAAGATCTGTAAGTCCAGAGAAAACAAATAAGGACACTGTGATTCTCTCCTGCCATCATGCACGTTCGGTTTTATTCATATAAGAATTATGTATTTAAGGAGTTTTCACCTTGGGGAAACAACCAAAAAATACGAAGAATTACTAAATAAAGCCTAAAGTTTAATTCCACAAAGTAGATGATATCTCATGGTGGATGCTGTATATCATGGGTATTTGCTTGAAAAAAGATTGCTTCTGTAATAGCCTGGTTCTGAAGCACGTCCAGAAGGTGAGTAGAAGCAGGGCTGCCTCAGAAGCTGACACAATCAGACAAATATTTTTAAAAGCCTACAAAGATTTTACGCCCTCCAGTAGGCTGAGGCTAAACAGGATTTGTCAGAAGCGGGAGCAGGTATCAAGACAGGCTTTGTCAAAAGCAGAAGCTGATGCTGGAGTGGTACTGGTCAGAACCATTACTCCTTACAGTCAGTTCCTGTCAGTATTATGCCTTTGAAATAGTCAGTCTCCAAATTAGTGTGTTCCAGTGAGCTGGCCTTTGAGAGTCAAAGAAATAAACAAATTAATCTGGAAGAATGAGCCTGCCTGAGACACTGATAAATCTGTTATGACAATGTAAGGCTTATTAAACACTAAGAAACATTATTTCCCTAGCCTCTGGGTCAAATGCAAGTTTTAAGGTTAATAGAGGAAATCAACATTTTAAAAAAATGTTGCATGGGCTACTCTTTTTTTCTATTCTGCTTTTCACAGGAAATTCATAAATTTAACTCAAAAATATAATGCATGTAGTGAAATTTTATCCAAAATCAGAATACTTTGAGTTATAGGGACATAACTGAAATGGCATAACACACATAATGTTAAAATTAAAGAAACAAGTAGGTCTCACATCTTCTCATATATAACCGTTCATGTGTTCCTGAACATCAGCACTGACTTGCCTTCATGAACTCTGGTAGAGTCACACACATGATCTTTGCTCTGACTGGACAGAGATGAAAGGCAGGGTATCTAAAGCGTATTGCCAAAGAAAATAACTCAGGCTTGATAAGCGAAGTGCTTTGCAGAACAGAAAAGCTACACAGTGCTATTGATTATCATGATGTATGCTACAGCAAAAAAAGGTGGAAGTACAGGGGCTGCCTACACACAGACTTTCCTCTCAGAAGTAGCCGCAGTTTCAGCAGAGGTTTTTCTTACAGTTTATGCTGCTAGAGAAGGCTTCCCCTGAGCTGAAAGGTTTTTGCAGAGGGCAACAGTACAACAGCTTGACCTGCTATACTCAGGAGGGTTCCTTGGCCCAAAAAACCCCTTGAGTTTGCTTCTTCAAGTGAAAAAATGACTCCCACTGAGAATATTCATAGAAAGAAACAGACTGACACAGATATATACGAAAAACCCCACACTTCCCACTGCCACAGCCCGAAGAATTCATCAGGTGGAAAACAGTTATACAACACCTTATACGTTATACTCCACAATCCTCATATTTCTTCCTGTCAAAGCACATTATGTGGCCTAAGTAACTGCCAGATGGGACAAAAATCCTTAGTAACCCATGTTGTCTATTGGTTGGTCTCCACCACAGTAATCCATATTTTCATGCAATAAGATGAAAGGCCATTAATATTCTTGTACTAAAAGACATGTGCTTAATGTACCTGCTGCCTCTGTGTGACAGCTAATGGTGCCAGGCAGCTTTGGATTTATCTCAATACTCAAAAGATGAGTTGACTAACAAATCTGAGGGCCCTTCAAATACCTCCTCTGCTAGGAGGGAGTCAATGGATGCTGTTCTCCAGAACCTGACAGGCACTGACATGTTGAGAAATCCCATGCTGAAAAGCAATCAGTGCCCCTCAAAATTAGGGTTGACCTGCATGGACAACCAGGAAGCCAAAAAGACTTTTACAATCTCATTCTTGTTAATCTCACTAGTTTTTTTAGTCTCATTATTCATTCAAAAGATTGTGATCTAATATCCACTGTTAGAGTGTCTTGGGGAGATTCTATGACAATACTGTATTCCCCATTCCCCCTGCCTGTGTCCAAACCAGCACATGGAGGTAGGGACTTTAAACAGAATGGCTCATAAGAAGGACTGTCTTATGACCCAGACTCAGGAGGAAACCTCGTTCATGCTCAGGTGAGCGAATCCAACTCATTCACTTACACCTGCATCGGTTCAGGAAAAAAGTAAACTGGCTTTTTTTTGTCACTGACACTGAATGCTCCTGTCAGTGCACAAAATTAAGTACGTCAGAAATCCCGTACGTGATCAAGAGCTGTGGAGAGAATACTTTACGGTGCCATCTTTCACATCAGCCGTAGGAAGGATTGCTCTGTGCTAGCACACAGTGCGTCACCCAGCACACACCTACAGTTCACAGGCACGGGCTGATGAACACCCACACGAGCTAACTTTAAACCAACTGCTTGAGCACAACAGCCAAGGCAGCACAAAGCTTTGTGGGGGTGAACTCTAAGTATATTTTTTCCTGCCCTAGCCAGCAGGTAGGCTTCCCAGCCACAGCTCACCGTCACCATGGTGATGTTTCCAGCCCTCCCCAAAACAGCCAGTTTAAGGCTAATTTGGATAAGCCTGCACTAGCTGCAGACATTTTAGTGACTGCAGCATAGACATACACGTAGCAATGAAGGGCTTTCAGAAGGATTTCAAAATAGCCAGATAATCTTTATTTTAAATATCTGCTGACACCATTCCCACTGATGGAAGGAGGACAGGTGCAAGGGGAGTACAGGGGTGAGCGACTTTCTTGAGTAAGGCAAAATGCAAGGGAGTGCTGCAAGCAGCTCAGATTGCTTGTGACTGATTTGATACAGTGGCACAGACAAAACCACAATGATAAGGAATTTATGTCCTCAAATTTTTCTTTATATTCCATTGTTTACTTAGGTGTAGAGCTTCATATGAAAAGAATTAGTTTCCTTATCTTTTGGGCACCACAGATGAGCTTAATTTTCCTGTCTTTGTTAATTCCTTATTGTAATATAAAAAGAAGGTAACTCATTTATGTAAAAAGCAAATTTCTAGACACAAATTAAATAGTTGACACAAACAAAACTATTATTCAACTTATCTGTATCTGAATTTCTTTCCACATTACCTTCTCTAATCCCGGAATTAGTACACGAAATCATCAAGTAACAGTGTCCTCTCATTCCCTTATCTGCTACACACCTCATTTGTACTCATTGCAGCACTACGATATCTCAACAGCCTGAAAAATCACTTGATACAGCATATATTCAGGTTGCATTCCCTTGGAAATTAATTCAATGCTACCTATTCTATAAATACCCCCACCACAATCCCCCAGTAGCCATAAGGATAAGCTGCTTTAATTGAAGCAGAGACCGTGGTCTGTGTTATAACTGTATTATAACGTCTCTTAAGAGATTCCCTTAACGGCTATAACAGACTGCTTGAGAAAGGTATTGTCTCTCTTCAGAGTAAAATATTTTTAAATAAAGATTACTTGTAAGTGCATTTCCTTTAAAAGATTATACAGCCAGACCAATCACTGTGGTCATGCCCATTGACACTAAGCCAGAAGGCAGTGTTGCTGCTTTCTCTTTAATGGGTAATAGGGCACTAAAGACATCTTCCTTTACCCTGTTAACAAGTCCAAAATAATCTGAAGACTCTGAAGAATGAAAGCTGCTTGGCAGTGCTTCCAAGCGGTCAATCTTCAGTACGCTGCGCTTTCAAAAATAAACTCCTTTCCTCAAAAGACCAACTGCTCACATACACCATCTCAGCTGGAATTAAGTGAAGAAAAGAGGAGGTGCCATTACACACTGAAGAGCTGCTCCTAAAACTGAGTGTCAAACATGAGCTCTGTACTACAGGGAATTCACGCATAGCAGCTGATATACTTTGCAAATTACATCCTTACCTACTGCCTACCTTAAATTTGTACATGCAGTTGAGAAATGAATTAATTAATCTCCATGGAAATTCCTGATGCAGTATTTGAATGTGTTCTAAAATCCTGAAAAAATGTAGAAAGATATCTAAAGAGTGATGATACTATAAAAGAACAGAATTAACTACTTGATCACTACCCCTCAATGCTTAAGAATCAAGAAAATACCAAGGTTTATCTCAAGGGTAGAACAAAAATTTTTAACTCTCCTACCAGTTAACAGCAGAACTTGAAGTAAATGTCAGCTGAAACACAGATGGGCTCTCCCTCAAAAACATATTTCGCTGTCATGTGGTTTGTTCAGACATCATGACTAGTTAATTGAATTACTAAGATGCACTTCATGAACCTCACCTTTGCAACTACTTGAATGTCTTCAGTTCTATACTTTAAAATTTTAACTGCATGGAAAATTTCTATAGCTGTACATTGATTTTGCACCCATTTATTTTTAATTTAATAATAGATTTTTTCTTTCATATTATCATTAGCAATTAGGATCCTATTTTGCCTATACAGTTTAATATTTGCACCTTATTCTGGAAATCAGTCAACAGGCTGAATTTTACAACTAGAGGGTGCTGGTGGACCATAATGTGAGATGGTATGCAAAACTCTTGATGACCTTTAGTGGAAAGAAGAAAAATAAAATAAATCAATTATTACTGCTCAGTAGGACAAGCTAATATAGTCCAAGGTAATACAAATACTGCAATATTATCTAGTGTAAGTAAAAAGAAAATTAATACTTTATAGCTGATGCTTGGTTTCATTTTAAATTTAGTTTCAAATTTGCTGTTAAACTTTGCTTCCGGCCTTAGTTTTTGTGCTGCAATGAACAAAAAAACCTTTATCTGAAAAATATGCATTCCTTTTGCTTCCCTCTGTGTGAGTTGGAAAGCAATTACAGTGTATTATTGATTAAGTGTTTTATGATAAAACACAAAAGCCGTCAAGTAAGCAGGAAAGCAAGAAGGAACAAAGATTAATTTAACAATAAAATCTATAATTGAGATTTTACAGATAGAATGTGGACATTAATTACAGATAAATCATTTAATAAGAGTTCTAACAAGAAAATTATCTTCCAAAATTCATATAATTTCCAACACAGGGTAATTATTTTTTTGCCTTCCAGTACTGTAAGAAAAAATACAAGTATGAGAATAAATAATGTCTACAAATATATCATTCCGTATGTATAAAAGTTCCCCCTCCCTTCCTTCCTCTCTTTCACTTATCCTTATTGCTTCTTAGAGTCTCTGACAATTCTGCAATTACCTTCAACTAACAGAAATATTAAAACTTTGAACTAGACCTTAAAGACATCGTTTCCCTCAGCCCCCGTTCAACACAGCTCAATAACATCTGTGATTTGCCTTCCATTTCTTTGGATCAGAAAGAAATCCAAAGGACAAACTGTGGCCGCCTGCTAGAGTGGCTGCCTGAAACCTCCATGAGACAGTGGCCAGGAAGCTGGTGGAGTGCATGTGGCCATGCTGTCAAGAACAGATCTCTTCAACCCGAACAGGAGTCGCTGCAGCCCGCCTGCTGATCACAAAGTCGCAGTGGTTTGAAAAAGCTCTGGGCGTGCAGGTCCACCAGACGTCCAGTGAAGCCAGTGTGACACACCATTCCTCTTCTTACATTCCCACTTTTGACTTTTGGTTGAGCAGGATCGCTGTATGTGGACAACCTTCTTGCTGTGGGCAACTCCCAAGTGATCCAACAGTCCACCTGTGGCCTGCATTAGCTCAACGCATCCTGGACATGCCAGAAATGTAGCACAACAAGTGGGATTGTTTGTTTCGACATTATGGAATGTTTCCTGTATTTAAAACAGTCCCTTCCTAGCCTGTCAGGGGCCAATAGTCCAGATTTCCTTTTATGAATTGCAAAGTTAGTGAGAGGTGCCTTATTTTCATACTGTAACTAGCTCTGGTGCCCCATCTTTACCAGCAGAGATGTATTTCTGTATGGCACACTCTCGTGGGCTGAGGCCAAGTCCCTGTTCTCAGGAAACACACTCTACTCACATTCCTACCTATGTGCAGCTTTCTTTTGGCCACATTTCTTCTCATGGCTTGCCCTTGTGGAGGCATGTACCCTGGCATCCACAGGAGACCACAGCTCCTGTCCTGTGCACACCAAGGAGCTCGTGTTTAGGGAGTCTCCATGCCATAGGGTTTCCTCTGGAAAATGGAAAGCAGTCTCCTATCAGCACTATTTCATGCATAGGACCTTATTCTCCAAAATGTAGCAGCCAGATCAATGAGTTGGTGACGGCAGTCATTAATTAATGCATAGGCACACCAGGGCTCATGGGAGTCTCAGCCCCTTAGACCCTTGGACACGTTTTCACTCCTACTGTGGTGGTGACGTGCTAGCTAGCACGCAAACAGAAAAGGTATAATTATTGGTGAAAATGGGATTTCGTCTTGACAACTGGTTTGTTTAAAATGAAAGCTTTCAAGGGGATAAACAAACCAAATCAAGTAAGTGTCCAATGCAACAACAAAAAAATTGTGACTTACATACTGCAGGCTTGCCAGATGCTACAGAAGCTGAGCCAGAGGACAAAGTAATGTAAAAATGTATAACAAACCTGATACTGAGCTGCATCTTGTGATGCCTCTCCAAAACTCCTGATACCTTTAGTCTAGAAAGTGGCCTGTTAGCTGTTTATGTACTGTATCTAGTTTTTGCTAAGGAAACAGCTGTTAAAATTTGGCCCAATGTTTTATTGCCAGCATATGCTAACATACTTAAGTGTGCCTGCTTCATGGACACAATTGTAAAGGTTTTTTTCCTAAATGAGCGGATTTTACAAAATTAGTAGTTCTCTGATCTTTATTTTTCCACATAGACAAGATCCGCTTATTTGATGCTGCCTTTGCTTACAGAGTCTAAATAATAATAATTACACCTTAGCTTTTTCTTCAACAGTGCCAGTTGAAATTATACAATAACAAGATGTTCGGTGGGTATTTCTTTTTCCTCCGGAAGTCAGCAGAAAAGCTGTTAAATACTACATATACTAGAATACTGATTTTAATAATACTCAACGTGCACATCAGTTTCATTGTCAGAAACACTTGAAATTTCTGTATGTTACTAATAACTGAGGAGCGTTATTCAGCTTTATAATGCAGTAGGCATTGTCCTTCATATATATTCCTAAAGCAGGATGTATGCTGTACATTTATATACAAAGTTGGTCAGAGCACAGACATTGCAGTGTCATGCTTTCATTCAAATTTCAGATGCCATATGTTCAGTACAATCGCACGGCATCAAGATGCAACATATTGCTTTGCAAATGCAAATAATTTCACACAGTGGCCTTCACGACTGGGGAGGGATAATGAAATGGGATATATTTTACACATATGAAAAAATAAATAAAAGATTTATCATAAATATATGGACCAGTATATGACGTTGAAGAACAAGAAGCAAAAAGGAAACAGTGCTCTTGCATAAAGATCGATTCTCTTTGCTGCTGATGGAATGACAGGCTTGGGAGGAGGAGGCTTCTTGTTGTTCTTGGCTTGAGATTTCCCGAGCCCATTGTTGACTTCAATGGGCTTCCCATAACAGTCATAGTTTGATAATTCAAAATCCCTTGGCAAGCTTCCAACGATGCTGAAATCATTGGATCTCAGATCAGATTTCGAAGTGCAAACTTTTTTGCATCTGGTCTCACCAACCTATGAAATAAAGAGTGAGGGGAATCACGATCTACTCACCACAACTCATTAGCAAACTTCATGCAGCTGCTAAAGAACACTGCAAACAAACATACAGGAAATTACTTGTTGATAGGGATACATTACATCAGACTAATTTGTGGAATGGTTATGTTATAAAGTACTTAAGGATGATCAGTCAATCATATAAACCCACCCAAACATTCATAACTGTGTAATTTTTCATGCACAAGGTGCCTCTGCAATCTGCTATAGTTAGACTCTTTCAATTTAAGATGATAGAACAGGAGAGAACATTTTTGTGGGGAGTATTTTTGGATATTGGTTCTGTGCTGATGAACCTGCAGGCCTGATACTATTCAATACTTGCATTTTTCTGAGCTCTGAAACCCACAGTCAGAATTAGCCCTAAAATTCAATGTTTGATGCAATTAATTTCAGTTTGTTCTGGTTCTAAAGAGTTACCAGGTCAGGATCCTACACCTCATCCTAAGGTGACCATCTCGCATGGTGAGAAGCATTTTCTTTGTACCTGTGGAGCTTGGTGCCTCTCTAAAGACAAGTAACGCAGATATAACACTGTTCTCATCACTGCAGAAGCGTTTAACTGGGAAATCTAAATCCAACAACAGAATTCCTGTGTTTCCTACAGCTCCTTTAGTGCTCTTGGGGATCAAGCAATACATTTTTCTGTGTGGGAAAAAGGTTCCTATATTCCCTTCCTTGGATTTTATAAAGTTTTTGTTTCAGATTCAACACATCTCTAGGAGAACGAACTGTTCAGGGAGCTTCAAGCGATTTAGAGTCTACTTGCAAGGCACTGTGCTTTGTGACTTGGGTGAACCTCTCCCAAACTTTCACTTCAATTGGACTCTCAGGAAAGCAGAGGAAAAAAAAGAATAAAAAAGAATACACACTATGAATTTGTTCACATCTATAACCTGAGTGTTAGTCGAAAAAATGCTGGTTCACAAATCAGGCTATACTCATGGGCAACTGACATAAATGTAAGTTTCACTAAGGCTTCCTGGAGCCACTGGTCCACTAAAACTCAGTTATTCCAAAAGCTGCCTGTCCCTTCTACCTATTAGCCTGTCTCTCCTCTACAATGCCCTCGAGTATTTTACCCTCAGCTCTCTCAACCTCTGGTTTTCTGCAGGTTTTGGCTGATAGTTTGGGATATTTGCATGGTCATATTTTGTAGCTACTAAAATAATAATAATAATAGTGTAATACAGTACCAGGTTTATGGATGAATGAAAAATATTCTGAAGAATATTATTAGCTTCTCTATGACAGTGACAAGTTATCCTGCACAGAAAGAGCTGAGGCACTCAGGAAGAGACTTAAACTTTGATTGAGGCTTTTACTCCCAATATTGACGAAGCGGATTCTAGTGCAAAGTGGAAGAGAAGCATGGCACTCTTCCTTCTGCAAACAGTGGATACACCTCCCCAAATTTGCCAGTTATATTTCTCATGAAAGCAGCAAATTTTCAAACCAGTGCACTTAAACAGAGGTGCAGGTTTGTCCTGGTTCCAGCCAGGACAGGGTTAATTTTTGCAGTAGCCAGGAGGAGCCATGGCCAGGCCACAGAGGTTATTCTATATCACCTCATGTCATTTACAGGGCTGGGGAAAGGGATTCTCTTCTGGGGCAAAGACATTCCTTCTGGTCGACAAAATGTGTGGAGGGAACCATCTGGTATTGTCTATTGCCAGGGAATTTTTTAGTGTGAATAATTTACTCTTTTACACCTTTTGTTATTAATATTGTTGCTGTTAACTGTTCATTTTCTTCTCTCATTGCCATTTTCAGTAAATTTTCCTTATCTTAAACCATGATCTTTACCTTTTCTGCCTCCACTTGGAGCGAGGAGGTGGAGCAGCACGCGGTTTTAGTGGGAGTACTACATTGGAGAATACCATTCTTAAACCACCACACAATTAAGATTCCAGGTTATAAAAAAGAAAAACAAGATAGGTGTTCCCTGACGGTAGGACAGAATTATACACAGAAATTTCTTGCAACTGTCTCCCAGTCCTCAAAGACCTGACAGCCTAGGACAGTGTTCATTACTGCAGTAGCAGGGCAAACTGTCTAGCAAGGTAGTGACTAAGACACAGATAAACATGATTATGTGACCCTGGGTGACAGGATGCTATTATTCACTGATCTGAGACATTCCTCCCAATCAGATCATACCCAGTGACATAGGTAATAAAGATATAAAGCAGACCCTTGTCCAATGAAAAGAGAACTTGCAGGACTGGGGTGCATGTTAACTGAAGAGTCATAGGAATGTTAGATTTTTTCCATGGTCAAACCTAGTAAGATTTAGTAAGGCCACTACAAGAAATAGATTCATGCCTGAAATTATAAGGCTCCTTTTGGACTTGAAAACTTGTAGTCCATTCTTCATACTACCAGCAATACGCTGTAAAATTCAGTGACACTAATTGTAGCCTAAGTTCTCTCATTTATAGCACAGAATATTCCTGTTCCAACTGCAGTATCTAGAGTGCTCCCCTAAAGGCTGTTACAAGTTGGTTCTCATTCCCATTCAGGACTGAGAGTGGATTCTAGGTCACCTCTCCCTTATAAGCAGAGAACCGTTCACAGCCTGTTCACACAGAGCTCTGCTTAGTTCAGTGTCAGCTAGAGTACTGCTTTATCAGGGTGACACAATTTTCCTTGTATGAGCAACCTAGCCCAAATTTTTCTTTAATAAGTATATGTTACTTTTGAAAATAATTTCATCCATTTCCTCGGCTTTACGAATCTGACATTCTTCTATTTACTACACTCAGCTGCTGCCTAAACATACTTTTAAATTTCTTTTCATATATGTCTTCAACTCTCCAGTTTCTGTTGTTTTAATCCAAATTGCCTCCAGTTGACCTACAGCTTTCTGTAAACAATGTGAGATAATATAAAGTATATAAAATATATATGATTATCTGCTTTTTATTAATTTTGTCTTGGTTTGTGCTATAAGTATAACAATAATCTTAACAATGCCTCTGCTCGTCCCCATGTTCCACATTTACTGCACAAAAAACTTAACAAAGGCTACAGAAATCTTTTCTGTAAAAAAAAGTTTTGTAGGACTTGATTTTAGAGTACTACACTGAAGATGTTTAAAGAAAAGTGTTGTTAAATGTTATATCCTTTTGACTTCATCCTGACACAGAAAATATTTGATATCATTTGCCTTATCTTGCCCCAGCATTATGACCTGTGGGTCAGACCCAACCTGCAGGATGCTTCCACCAGATTTATGGCTTTTCCCTAGCAGGGGTTAGGGAGCAGCTGTTTGGGAAGGGAAGGCTTGTGGGATAGTGTAGGGACAACCTGCATTCCTGAGGAAGCTGGGCAGCCACTCCTTGTCCACGTAGGGGTGCCCAAGGAGAGCACAGGAAGGTGATAGCTCTTGGGGCTTGGCCCAAAACATAGACCTAGTTCCCTGTTTCTTCCAGGAGTGGACCACCTTGTCTAGGTTTGGTAGGATGGACAGAACACCTGTTTTGATGAACAGCTCAGAAGTACCTAAAAACGATTCCTAGAATCCAGAAGGCCCCTTGTGATGATCCTTTCTCACCTTTCAAAAAATTCAGGCTGACTGGTGCTCGCTGCCAAGCTCAGCACCTGCTGCTGCTCCAGAGCTGCAGCACGTGTGCCTCTGCAGAACTCCTCTGGCTGCAGAATTAGGGGAATAATGTGAGAACAAAATGGGGAAAGAGATGAAAGAATGAGTGCTGCCTATGCATGCTGACTGGTAGGGAGGAGCAACTAACTCCCCATCTCTACCTCTGCTGCTTCTGGTGCTCCTCCTCACTTTCCACATTTACTGCCCAAACTAGTTACACTAGATTGTCCTTTAAAAACATCCAGGATGGAGAATTTTTCCATGACCTTATTCCCCAGAAACATATGTACCTTATTTCTAACCTGAATTTATTTGGCTTCAATATTCAGACACGAAGCATGACTATAGTCTGATTAACTGCTGGTACACAGAGATGGTAACAAATCTAACCTGGATTTTGCATAATTCAGACGATGCAACCAGGCTGACATATGAAGCCAAGAAAAAATGTTCTTAAAGATCTTCTTACCTTCGCATCATTGCCTCTGCCAACCTAACTGATAATACTTAAAAAAGTTATATTCAGTTTGATTAAATCAATCAACACACAGATCAACTTCTTTAATTCCACTGACCCATTTATAAGCTAACATGGGGCTGAATTATGAGCAATATTAAAGATAATTAATACTTACAAATAATAATTATTAGTCAGTGCCCTATAAGCTATGCAATATTCTCCACTGGTTGATGTCAGGCTCATAATTATTCATGTTATGCCACTCAGCTTTTAAAAGTACTGGCACAATGTTAGCTTCTTGCTGTATTTTGGAACTCTCCCAGTTTTAAAGGGTTTATTAAAAAATCAACATTAATGTTCCACAGCACTCACAGATAAACCCCGTAAAAAAACTCTAGATGCAACTTAAGCTGAAATCTGGATTGTAAAATGTCTAACTTTAATAGTTACTGTTTAATATTCTCATCAGCTATTGCGAATGAGAGCTATTTCATCCCCAGATTGAATATATCTGGCTTTTCTCCAGAGAAAGAGCAGAATATTTGTTCAACATTTTTCTCTTTTCAGTTAATTCTTGATACTTACAGCACTTCTACCTAGTATAGTGCCATTACTCTTCTTACAAGGTTTGGTATTCTTGCTGTATATGCAAAGTAACTTCCCGTTGCCCTCAGTTATGCTAAGCATATCTATTTTCTTACTTACAGTTATTATCTACAATTATTTTATTTATTTCAGCTTATATTAATTGCTATTTTCTCCCATTTGCCAGTGAGAAGAAAAGAGAAGTGCTTGAAGCTGAGTTAGTTTTAAATCTTTGGGGAGTTTGTTTTCAATTGTGCTGTTTGTTAAGTTTTGGGGTTTTTCTTAAATTAGGATAGCTTTACTTCTGGTTTGAACATTATTAACTCACCAGTACCATTCACACTTTTTGTTTAAATTCTTCCATCCAGATTAGAAAGTTCTCTAATTTGTGAAATCTGACCTTTCACAGCACCAAAAACACTAGGGACCTGATTCAATTTGTTTTGTGCAAATAGAACAAAGATCCTTCTCAATTGACTGTTCATCCTGTAATCAAGTCCTCTTTATCCATCAGGATGAAGTGCAATATAAAAGCCATCATTTTTGAGAGCAGAAATGTTTTGTCCATAACTCTTGGCAAGGCTTCAAACATGCTACAGCACTGGCAGCTTCTCAGTCTCAGCACGTGTCCCTCAGGCTGAAGAGCTTCTCGACTGTAATGCTGCATTCGCTCCCTACACAGCACATCCTCCGTGCCACAAAACCACCTCTGCTGCTGTGCACCCAGCCTCCTTTTGGCATGCACATCTGCCCCAGTGCTGCCAGCTCTGCAAGGGGCTTCCACACCAGACGAAGGAGGAGTTTTCTAACAAGCTCTGTTATTAATCTCTCTTGCACTTGTTTTGTGCTCTTCTCTTGCTCTTGCCATAATGACAGATGTAGATCATCAATAAAGTAATGTTTTTTTAGCATTAGTCTGCATACACACTGAGTATATTTTCTGGTGCAGCTGAGCAGGAATATGCTACCACATTCC
Organism: Callaeas wilsoni; assembly: GCA_013398955.1. Classification (NCBI taxonomy): domain Eukaryota; kingdom Metazoa; phylum Chordata; class Aves; order Passeriformes; family Callaeidae; genus Callaeas; species Callaeas wilsoni. Next base: position 41,161 of record VWPU01021729.1, on the reverse strand, counting down.
AAGTATTCCTTGCAAAGTACAGGACAAAAATATTAATACATAAAATATCACAGTATTACAGCACATCTGAGGTTGGCAGAGACCTCTGGAGAACATCTAGTCCAACTCCCTTCTCAAAGCAGACTGCTCGGGGCCTTTTACAGTCATGTTTTGAATTATCTCCAAGGATGAATACAGGAGTCACTGGAGCAGAAAGTACCTACTCTGTACCTGAAATGCTGTCAGGAACTATTAAAATAGGCTGCAGTCTGTGGTTTTGTGTACAAGGGAAAATGTAAACTGGGTTTTTGGTGGTTCTACAATAAAAATATCAGTCTGGAGTGCCACTTGAGGGGAAAAACCCTGGGAAGACTAGGTCACCACAGGTTACCACCAGTGGTCAAGTATATTATAACTCAGTAGAGGTGAACATAACCCATCTCAGGTTTCAGAGCCTAGATGTGGCTCTGACAAGATAAAGCAAGCAATAGCACCACTTCCTTTTAAAAATAACTGGCATTAGAGCTATTACCACCACTTGCATAGTGCTATTCATCATCTGCCAGAACCATTCTTCTAGCAAATGTTCTCTCCAGTCATTAGCACATTATCTGTGGGGGACAGCTTCTATAAATGGGCTTGATGAAAATGTGACTTTTCAAACTGAGGGGTGTTGTTATAGTTAACAGTGCAATCTCTCACTGTAATCACGTCAGCAATGAAAGCAAAAAGAAACTGATTCATCTTCAAAACATTTCCCTTTTTGCTTGTTTTTCTCACTGTATGATGTTTCATTGCTAGGAAACACATGCAAACTCCTACTGAGGATTCCCAATAAAAAGTCAGTGCAAGCAGTTATCACCAGGTTGCATAATTTTCTCCTCTGCTTAGAACAGCATCTACTTGCTGCCGCTATGAGCTCAGGGAGCCAAGCTGTATTTTCTCATGGCTTTTTATGCCTGTAAGTGCATAGCCACTGCTTCTCCTAGAAAAACACATCAGAACTGCTTATTTTCTCTTCTTTTCCCTATGGATTCAGGGTGATCTTGACAGACAGACCACTTGACTTTAATCAGACAGTCATATTGATAAACCTCTGGGTTTAAAATGGCACTGACATTTCAAGGGTTTTTGTTGGAGGGAGCATGACTCATAAAGCTTGGACTTGAGGGGCTGGCGTATGCTAGCAACATGCAGCTTTTACATCAGCCAGTTCCTAGGACCTGGTGAAGTAGCTATACATCCATGGAAGCCTTTCTCCATCTTTGGGTGATTGGCAAATTGTGAGCACTCTTTTCACCCTGCCATCTTCACTGTCACTGTTGGTGATTATCAGTCATGACCACTGGCTATTGACACAGCGACAAAACTGATTTCTGCTGAAAACTTTTAGTGGACCCTTGCAGGTTCTGTTACAGGGGGTCTCTTCTCCTATCCTGCAACAATGAATTACGTTAAGCTTTTAATGTTTAGGATACAATGAAAATTATGTCTTTACTCCATAAAAACCCAACAATTTAAAGGATTATCATGTGGTTTTGTTACGGTTGTTTTTTACTAAAATCAAATATGCCAAGTCTCCAAAACAGATGCCATTTTAACTTTCACAAATGGAGGAGCACATGAAAACAAGTTGTTCCACGAAGACTGGAATCAGGGATGCCTGATCGCCCCACTTGCTTCCCTCTGATCCTCCCCACAACAAGGACTTTCTCAACCCAGAAACTCCCCTGTATCTTACATGCAGGCCCTTTCCCCAAATCTCCTGCAGAGACATCACTGCTGCAACACTGCAAAAGCAGCAAGAGCGCAGCTTGCTGCTCAGGAAATGCAAACTGCCACGGCATCAGGATCAGGGCCATTTTAAAGTGAAATAAAGTAACTTCTCCCTTTAAATTTGATTCTCCTTTAATAACTTACAGATATGTATCACCACCATTCACTTAATATTTCATAATATGTAAGAGCTTAATTTACACAGGAGAAACACTTATAACTGGAATTATTCATGCTCTCTATTTTTCCCCACTTGGAGTTTTCTGCTTCCATGGTTTTTTTGTTGGCTTTACCTTCAAGTCCCATCTGGTCTCTCCACTGTTTCAAGCCTAGCTATGCTGACATTTCCAGCTACACCCTCAGTCTCTTTTGCCTGAGTATCACTTCCTATATAGAAAAAGAGCATCCTTAACCTTTCTACAGGACATACACTCATTTCAGTGATGCAGTTATAAGTCATCCTTTTCTCCTAAAGTAATACACTGGGTCACCTAGTCTTTCCAGACATTTAGCAAAGTATTTGCTCTTGCCTCCCACACAATCCTACATGACCCTGATGAGAAACAGCTCCTGAAGTTCTGGGACAGCACTCTGGCCTCTTTTTGTTTCATATTCTTTATGCCTTTCAACATACAGTTTTTTTCCATTACCTGCTTCTTTAATGTTTCTCTCCCTTGCATATTTTCCATATGACAAATGCATTCTCTACTTGATCATTACTAGGTCTGTATGGGAGCAATCCAAATTTTGTGGGGCAGGCCTAGTTTGGGATTAGGAGTCAGAGCTACCAAAAGATTTACACCTGTTCTGATTTAGGACTTTAGTACAGGCTTTCCCAGGGCTGAGAACTTTCAAAGTACTCCTACGCGGTAGCGGGTTCAGAGAGGGAGTTTTCAGCTAGGCAGATTTATAGCTTTCAAATATATAAAATCTAGCACCACTGTCCTACCACATTCTGATGTCAAATGATTCATTGGTCTGGAACCTTTTTCTATCTCAGCCTGGTCACCTTCCCAGAAATTACCAGTCGAGGATATGTTTCCTCTGGTAGGTTGTGTTTCAAAGCAGGTAGATTAATTCAAGCTGGATCATTAGCCTTGAGCCACTCAGCCACATGACCAACTTTTACAGCAAGGAATTTAGGAATAGGAAATATCTATTTCCACTATGTCTTGGCAAACAATTTTTTTTTTGTAAATCTCTGTATAAAGATCATCAGAAGCTACTGGAATGTTAAAGGTTTCTCATAACAAACTTTGAAGACCCTGAAAAGTGCAGGTAAAATGTGAGAAGCTGAGGCTGACATTTCAAGATTTTGGAGGGGAGATGCTATGAGAGAAGGGCAGACTGAAGTCTGAATTCTAGAAACGTTCAGCCTACTGCTAGATACCATTCATGGGGAACATCATTGAACTTCTGTCGATAATGATTCCCCTTCTTCTAAGTCTTAAAACACACTGTATACCAGTGCCTTCTTGAAAAAAAATTAAAAGATGAAAGCACAACATAGGTGATAATAGATAATTTTGTTTTCCACATGGATATGACAACGGCACGTACCTTAGAGGGTGTGCATACCAAGGAGAATCAGTAATTTAGCAACTGATTTTGTTCACACTACTGAAAAACTGCAGTTTTTTCTTAAATTTGTCATTGATCAAGCTGAACACTTAACACTTTTTAAGTACTGGAAATAAGAAAAATGTATTTTATGCTGCTCTGATGGATTTTTGCAAATATTTTGTCAGAAGAAACAGCTGAATTTGGGACCTGCAGATTGCTGAACACAAAATTATCACATTCAGTTCACGGAAAGCAAAACCGTAGCAGAGCCATTTTCTTTCTACTCAGTTCTCATGTTGCCTGGGCTTGGGGAATTACTTGTGACATATGTCAAAGCAGTCATGGGGTTACTCTAAGCTGAGACTAGTTGTCTACCAAAATACTTCCCAAAGACTCTTCTACCAGCTGAGAATCATGGTAGTTAAGTGCAGGTATTGCACTGTTCTGCAATACCTGCAGCTCTTCTGGACTGAGGGCAATTAGTTATGGGGCAATCCAAGCTTAATACTAAGACAGGGTTTCTGGCATTCTGGCATAAACTGCTTCTTCCTTAAGGAAACATTGAAGTTACAGTGTACCAATATTACCACTTGGATCTGGCCCAACAGCTTCATTTTAAACAACGGAATTGCTGAGTCATTGACAAGGAAAAGCCAAATTCATATTAGACATATTGTAGAATAATGTATTTTCTTCAGCAGAATAAATGTCAAATAAATATCACTTAGGACTTTAGGCAGTTGGACTGGGATGTCTGATAACTCTTGGAGCACAAACAGAGACTTCTAAAATATCAGGAATTCAGCAACATGATGGAAAATTTTGGCCTGAGTGAAGATGTACATGCCATCTTTATCCATATAACGAAATATGACTGATTTACATATAAACTCCATCTGGCAACACAAGAACTGCAGGAACTTTTTGACACAAACAGACCTGTCTTTTGTCTCCAAATGCCAGGACTTCTGGATTCCTGGCTTCATACGCATGCAATGCAGTGCAGCTGTGGCCATCCCAGGGAAAGCAATGAGCTGGGTGTTATTCGAGTATGCTCTCAACAAATACTGTCTGAGAGTTCTGTCCTCTGAATAGTTACAGTTTGACAGCTGCTATTTGTTATGAGAAAAATAGCAACTGTAAAGCTGCTTGCTACTTTATTTACCTGAAGCTATGCAGCAACCACGGCTGCTAAGATATTAAAAGCCAAATTTTTCACTTAGATCTTCTGACCCCAAATCACTAGGGGCCAATTGGTCAGATTACTAGCCATTAGTTACCAGCATGTTTTTAATGTCTTGGCCACTTGCAAGATTATGCATTATTCAAAACTATTACAAACAGTATATTCCTGGAACTTGGTTAACAGACAGGAATCCTGATTTTGCATACAAAGCTTTGCAGCTCCTACCTGTAAAGTGCTGATGTGAACAGGAGTCCCTGTGCCATTCACAGTGTTCTTCTTGGCAGCATTTCCGCCCTTCCCTTCCGCTTGCTCTGCCTTGGCAATCTTTGCTTTCTCGGCTTCAATTCTCTTTGGATTGTTTAACATTACCTGAACCACAGCATACTCCACCAGGGATGCAAACCCAAAGAGAAGGCAAACAATCAGCCAGACGTCTAAGGCCTTCACATAAGACACTTTGGGAAGTTCAGCGGCAAGAGTGGTACATTCAGATGCCAAGCTGAGCACTGAGAAAATACCTACAAAAAGAAAACAATATCTTGAATAAAAACACTCCCCTTCAATGAGACTGGCTGTGCTCTTCCTCTGAAACATACAATAGTGAATGATGTTTTGCAACAGTAAATGGGACTTCACAATGTGGTCGGTACAAAGTGCACATGCCTTCAGGTAATGAAAAAGTTAAAACTGAACACTTAGGTACGATAGTGCAGTTAATGATGACATTACTTGGTTACCTTCATTTTATAAACAGAGAAACAAATAAGTGAGGCTAAACTGGTTTTTATGGTTTTCCTGTCCCATTGCACATCACACAGTTGGGAAATGGGCTTTCCAAAGACTTAGCTTACAATGTGCATCTGATTCTGGGAAGGTGGAAGAGAAATATTTGACACTTAAACCAAAAGACTCCAAGTCCTTTAAATTAGAATGGCATTGTCCCAGAAATTTAAACTGTGCTACAGCAGGAGCAATTCTCTGAATGACCTGTTCACAGTGTGATAATCAAAGAGTCAAAGGGAAGTTTTTGCTGAAGAGCAAAGCTGTACGAGCAAATCAAAAAGCCTTTGTTCCCGATTCACTGAGAAGATGAAAATGTGCAGGTGACTGAGGGTCTACAATCATTCCCTATTTGAGCTTCCAGGATCTAGCAGAAACTTTCTAGTTTCCTCTAGGGCATTTCATGAAGCCCTTATCATGAAAAAAGACCACGTGTGCAAAGGCTGTTGAAAGGTCACATTCATCACGGATTTCACTAAGCATTTTCCCTAATAAGGCTTCCAAATGTCACCATCAACACAGGATTCATATCACAAGAGACAAAATACAAGCTTGACCCCAAAGAAAGATTTCTCATATGCTCCTGTGAAAATAGTAGCATGAACAGCTACATTTGGAAAAAGCTAACTTTAGAAATGGCTGTCATGTGGGGAAAACTTAGTTCAATCTCCAAGTTCAGAATGTCCCATTTTGGTTTTGTGAATGCTAATGACAAAAATCTTTATTTATGAGCAGGTGGCTTAATGAAATAGAATTGATGTCTACACAAAATGTTGGCCAAAAGGAGATATTCAGTTAGTCTCAACTATGTTTCTTATCCTGCATGAAAAATTTTGTCATTCATAGAGAGATAATTTCCTTCAGATCCATTTTAAGTAACTGAGGATGTGAAAATGTAAATTAAAATGAAACTATCTGTATTGGCCTATGAAAATATTCATTTCTACTTGATTACAAACAACACATTCTTTAGCTACTGTTCCCATTTGGATTTCAAGAAGATTGATATGATACTTTATTTAGCATTAATCTCAAATGGACAATTTACTAGCTCCTAGAACACTGAAGCATAAAGAAATGTTTACAGTCATGTGATTTTAAACCACAACATTCTATGATGCTTTATTTAGAAATGTGTAGTATCAATGTATCACTGCAAAGCTGGATTTTTTTCCCCATGGGGATAATAAAGAATGACCAGATGTGTCATCTCAGAACAGAATGATATAGCAAATACTGAACAGAATCCTTAGTGTATCCTCTGGCTTATTTCCATCTACTGTACCTGAAGTATTCAAGTACAAACATTCGCATAAGCAAAAAAAGTGAGCATAGAATACTTCTCTTTTAAAAAAAATTATTTTCACTTACCAACACCTGCAGACTGGGGATGAGCACTAATTAAGGATCACAAGGAAGTGCATTAACAAGTACAAAAAATGCCATACTGCCTCTTCACATACTGAGGACACAAGTGACTATGCCCAGCATGCTGTTCATTCTCTGACAGTGTACTGTAAAAAGTATCATGCATGGCTATGCTTGACTTCTGAAGGGCAGCCTCTATCCTCCTGAATAACCAAATTAGCCAATGGCATGGACTGGCTCAACATCTGGAATATAGTATTTTTTTTCCTACTGACTTTAAAGGTGTTTACTATCTTAATATGTGGTAATTAATATCATGCCTGCTTCCAAAAACATTTGTATGCCCACTTTTTAGACCTTAAAATACTATACCTTACAATCCTGGATTGAATTTTACAGAACTAACTTATAAATTCTAGCTGAAAAGATTTTTGTGGAGCTTTTATTAACATGTTCAGTAGAGCAACTGAGGTAATGGTGAGCAGCAGCTAATTTCCATTTGCCTTGATTCCTACAATGAAAGGCTCACTCTCAGAGTCTAAGAAACTTCTAGGTTTCCAAAGTAACAATAAAGTGAGACAGAAGCACAGAAATATTCTATTCAGCAACCATTTGCAGCCTGATGAAGGTTGGCATGGCCTTGAAGACCGTAGTAGCACAGTTGTAAGTTGCACTTCTGGCAGCAGCTGTGCTAGATGTCTACTTATCACAATCCAAAGCTTAAGGCTCAAATTTGAGTGAGGAGCATGAACAAATAAACTGAAAGATCTGAAGTAGCTTCTCATCTAATAAGATCTGTACCTAGCTGGTACACTTTCTTGGGGCTAGGTATGGTTGACTTGACACACAAATTTTAAACTTGTTATATTTCAAGGTCAGGGATCTCAAGGATGTCGCTAAAAGAGTTAGTTTGTCGCTCTCTTGAAAGTGGAGAAACATAAATTTTAACCCAGTGACAGTGTTAATAACACTCATGCTAAATACTTACTCAACTAAGGGATGGTCAGATTTGGAGGGTTTTTGCTTTTCTGGGGATTAAGGAAGTCACATAGCCAGGCCAATGGCTAGAATCTTTGAAAATGCGTAATTTCAGAAATGCTAATACATAAAAGAAGCCAATAAGTGCTTACAATGAACTAAATAAATAAATAAATAAAAAATAAGCATGACTATTTAGTTACGAAGACATCCATGTTACTTAAATCTGTGCTAAGACTCTTATAAATCTCATATATCATTAATAAACCCATCTGGTTCACTATTTGAAGCATGGGATTATAAAATTGGCACTACATCTTGGTTTTGATTCCATTTGAGTTCACTATGTGAAAAAATTTTCCAGTTCCTCTTTCATCCTTTTAAATTTAATGCATGTTACATTTTCCTCACCCTTTTTTGTCTTAAAATGTTCTCTTAATGTTTTGCATTGTGTAATGCAACCTTGCAACTTTTCAAGGTACAAGATTATATTTGCTACTTGCCATGAAACTAATACAGATTGACACACCTTCCCAAATAACTCTTTTTAGATGACAAAAATAAAAAAAAGAAAAAAGAAAAAAAGGCTGCCCAGGAGTCATGTTCTGTGGGGGTGTGGATGTTCCAGCATGGGTAAGAGGTTTCTGAGGAAGGCAGGCAGCTGGAGGGATTCTGCAACTGCACCACTGAGGTATTGAAAACAGGTGCACTAAACCTCTTGGGACATGGCAAAGATTTGGAAAGCATGGACTTGGAGAGGAGGGAGTGCTAGGAAAAGTGGGAGCCTTGGGAGACAAGAACATGGGAAATGGAATCCAAATAGGAGAAGCGTCAGGATGCAAGAGCCTGGCTCTGCATGTGACTGAGCTGTTGGGGTCAGCACGTTTGGCCACGTCAGAGCTGTAGTCCTGTGTACAGGACTTATCCAATTAGTCAGGATAATATTGTTACTATTAAGTCTGTTTCCTGCTATTTCAAAATAAATGAAGAGCCTGCCTACTGTGTTGTGGTGAGCAGCACGACTGCATAAGCTTGAAGTACTCTCATGCACTGAGTCTCTAATGAAATAAAGCCAGTCAGGTAACAGGAATGCTAGCTCTTTTCCAAACATCACTGTTTCTATTAATCTTCAGAAAGACTTCTCCAACAGGTAGCTATTTAGAACCTTACTTATCATCCTGCTTTCTTACTGATTATTAAAATGTTGAAATTCCTGTAAACTGCATATTGCCAGTGTTTGCAGCATCACCGTGCATAGATGGATCAGATTTGCCCAGGCTGAGAGCAGCAGAGACAGTGTGCTTGTCCCATAAATGCTGGAACCACTATCAAGTGAAGTCTTAATGCCGAGGTGGAGTTTAGAGGACTTGGAATGAGCAGATTTCAGTGAAAATGATGAGCAGATAATGGAAGTGAAGTTGCTTTCAGGGTCCAGTGTCATGTAGCCAAAGCAACTGAGAATGGCTCAATGGTGTTACAGTGGATTGTGACAGCATGTGAAAATGCGGGTTACCCAGTGGGACTCTTGCAGCACTTGCATCAGGATTGATCCAAAATGACAGCCAGGATAGAACAACAATTAGCAGTGTAGGAGCATAAACACCCATCATGTAAAATCCAACTTGTCTTCTTAAAGTGAAGATTACTTCTACACAAGTGTAATAACCTTTAAAGAAATAAATGCATTAATGTTTAACGTGCTTTCTAGGTGAACCTCTGATCCATATCTTCCAGGTATTTTTCTGTTTAAGAGCAAAAGTTCAATGATTTTTCTTTATAAGAGCAGAGTTTAATTTGAAAAAAAATAAAATTCAGAACACAGTTCTACTTAAGCACCAGATGTGGTCAGGCTGTGGTATTCTGTGCTCTGTAAGGAACCCTTCCACTTTTCAAAGCACATCAATAGCAGGAGGCTGAAGTGACTCCGAGCTTGATGCTGGCTTCAAGATGCAGTCCAAATAAAACCAATGGAGTCTAGCAATCCTACTACCTTAAGCTCACCTGAAAATCCTACTTAGCATTAATTTGTGCAAAAGATGAATTAAGAAATATTAGTCTAGAAAGTTTAGAATGGAAATAGGTGATCTGAATGTGACTCTAACCAGAGATTTCCTCAGTACTCAAAGCTGGTACAGGTGACTTCTAAAGTTGGTACAGACATTTTAAAAAAGACTCTAGAAAAGCTGCAAATTTTGCAAACAAGGAATAATATATCAAATATTTTAAAATGAAGATCTAAAGCATATAAACTTTGGAAGATGTTTAAGATGAATTCAACAAAAAACAAAGCTGCAGTTACTAAATGTTTTGCTGGAGATAACAAATGTACCAAGAAGTCTGATAACCAGAAAATAATTTCTGTCCATATTTTCACTCAATTAGAAGAACTGGAATTTTTATGTTAATAGTAACATAACAGTGTTGTAAAAAAGCTGAAAACTTCAAAACCTATTCTATCACATGGAAAAGGCATTCCTACATTATATTACGACAACTTCAAAATTCAAATCAGACTGTATTTATCAATCCAGTTGGTGTGAAGCTGACTTAGACAATAGAATGTGTCAAAAAGTTCTCTATTCATCTTCCATATTGTACCAATTAAGTGCTGTACAATGATAAGTCATTGTAAAATTGCTGTTTGGGCATACAAACACCAAAACAACAAAACAATAAAACATTAAGGATAAACATCCTTGTGTAGAAGACACTATACTGTATTTTATAGTTCATTCTATCATCTTCAGTGATCTGTTGGCTGAAAAATTTTCCCTCTATAATTTATGAATGGATTCCAGACACTTTTAGGTTTTGTTTTCAAATGAGAGATGACCTTGAAAATCATTATTTGTTTGTGTTATGTAGGAAATGCATTATGCATGCCTTCATTTGAATAATATTTCATCAGACAGAGTATAGTATCTATTGCCCTCACCATTCAGCTCAAAAGGACCTAATTGATCTGTCATAAAATTGATGAATAACAGGAAATTTGCAAATATAAATATTCAATGTATTGCTATAAAAGCAGCCCAGATTTGCTGACCCTCTTTCAACTTAGGTAGGTATGACAAAACAGCAGTTGATAAAAATAGGCAGTAAAGATTAAGGGTTTTAGCAATTGTCAGGGAACTCCTACATAAGCCATAATTTTGAAAATCTGCTCCTTGATGCAAAACTTTTCTTGATTATCTGACAAAATTTTTTAGCTTTGTGTGAGAAATCTCCTTTTAAAAAATACCTTCAGTATAAGAATTTTCAAGCAAATAAAAAAATGGAGCATTGAAAACAGCCTTTAAAAATAATTCTGAGTACTAAATATCCCACTCACATTACTGAAGTATTAATTCTGGTTTTGGTTATGAGATTAAATGGAGGTTCTTCACAGAATGTATTTGCAATAAAAGAATTGTGAAAACTTTTAAAAATGGTTCTCTCATGTTCTTTCTTTAATGTTCAAAGCACACACACACAGAATGTGAATGTTTTACTGAGCATTTTGCACAGTGTCATTTGTGGTCACAAGTTGCTGAAACTTGAGAGGCCACTGACTTTCTTTGTGTATAATTCTTAAATATTTTTCTTTAAGGTTCCTAAAAATACCTGAAATATCTAAAGTTTTCTTAGACATTTAATTTCAGATTTACGGCACACCTCGAAATAATCAAAAATAGAATATAAGTTTTACAATTTTCCCATTTGTATGAATTTCATTTGGGAAATGCAAGATCCATTTCTTTAGTTTTTCACTACTTTATTTACTAGTTTTTTTTCAGTAAATTCATTTTTTAATTAAGAACAAAATATTTTTCCCACTGCTAAGTAAGGTTTTACCACATCATGAATGCAATCACTGCTTGCTGCTGGATATGCTTTCAAAAAGCAGAATTTTCCTGAAGAGAGCTAATTTCTTATTATTTACAAATTATAAATCACCTGCAATGCTGAATTATGTTCTTAGGCTAAGGACTCACTTATTTTGCAGCGAAAAACCAAATCTCACTTTTACTTTCATTATCTTTTCAAATTCGAATTCTGAATTCTGACACTTGCTAAGAGTCCTTGAGATCTCTCCACGCTTGGAATGTACCACAGGAGCAACTGCAAGTAACAGACCCTCCACTGCAGCTGAATAGGCAACAAGAAACTTGCAGAGGGTCCGAAGAAGCTGCAGCACCACAGCCTTCCTAGGTGAGTTTTAATGGAAGATTTATTCCCATGATGTAAAAACACTGACTAAAATACAGCTTTTCTTGTAGAAAATCTTGTGGTTGTTACAGTTTGAGTAGTTTGGATATAACTGTAGGCAGGAATCAATCAAGGTAAAAAATATAAATCATTAAAAGAGTACAGAAACCGCTGGAAAAATTTGTGCCCACATTAAAAAAATAATCATAGGAATAAATAAATATAGGGCTGAGGATTGCAAGCAGCTTTCAAAAATGACAGAACTTCCAGAACATTTAGAGAAAGGAAGAACCCGCAGGGTGAAGTATCTAGTACTATCCACTTATGGAACAAAAGTCTAACGAGAAAATCAAAATTTATCCACTTTGATGCAACTGGCATGATTCTGCATGAACATTCTTTCAGAAAACAGACATTTATAAGCATAAACAGGTATTAGGACCATAGAAATAAAATGGTGATCGTAAGATCACGAGATATGTAAGCAAAACCAAGACAAACATTTAATCTCTTCTTCAATTTGGATATTTCTATACTTGAACTAGTTTGTAATGATCACATATTAAACTTACCATTATATGAACCACTCAGTTAAAAGAAATCTATTTTATCCCATGAAATGCAAGACATGGACTGGAATATTAACCATTAACTACAAACAGTAATTGAAGGAAACACAGAGTTTTTTACCAAGGGAATAACTTATATTACCTACCTGTGCCTTTGTAATACTTGGTACAGTTACCATATTCAATATCCTCCTTTTTAATATCAAACTGAGGCAGAGCAATTTTCTCTAGCTGTACAGGATCTCCAGACTGCCAGATAAACCGTAAGTCATCAGTTGTGTAACCAACTACAAGAACAAAATAATAATAATAACCTCAATCACAGCAAACTCTGCAAGAAAACCTAGCATGTATGTATTATATATCTTCCAGTCTTTTTCTTTTTATTTCCTGTTCAAATAAATAAATACAAAAATTAAATAATCCACAGCTGCATTTTTATGTAGGCCTAAGTTAGGACTTAGTGGGTGAAACATTACATTATCAGCAATATTAGGATGACTAAGAGCTATTTGTTACAGTGTGTACTTTTCAAACAAAGAAAGCAAAGCTGTATTTTCCACAGCTTTCAAGCCTCCATAGTCATTCATACTCTAATTCAGCAAAATATGAAAGAGCTGAATTTTAAACAGCACTTATGAGTCCAAGTAACTTCAAAAGAATTTAACAACTCAATTACTGTGATGGATCTTGGTGTTTGTGTAAAACAACCGCTCTGCTTATTTGCTCAGACTAAAAGCCCTGATTCATGAAAGCATTGCCATTCAGGAAATACTTGACCAGGAATTAGGGCAGATGTGCAGTCCTACAGAAATCAGCTCAGTGCCTTCATGACCTACTGAGTGCAGACAGACTTCAGCAAACCTCCGAGTGCCCAAATCGTAATATAGACACCACCACCAAGTGAGAGGCAGTGCAAGCTAGACTCACAATATTCAATAAAGCAATATGGATTAAATATGCATAATCAGAATCATGATTTTACATGCCATTTTTTTCTACCTTCTGTTCATTAAAGATTAACTTCATTCAAACAGAGATAATGTGTGTTAGATGGGAACAGAGATGAGGAAAAATAAAAAAGATGGAGTTGGAATGCATCATTTTGCAGTTCAAAGCCTGAGAAAAATGTTTAAAGAGCCATTATTTTTCTGGAGGCATTAGATTATTCTTTTTAATTTTTGAAAAACATCTGTGATTAAGAAAGTGAAACTGTTCATAAATGATGTCTCTACGATTCACAATTTAATAAAAATCACAATGTTTCAAAGCTCCATAATATAATATACTATTTAAAAAAAAGTTTTAATGTTTCATTCATAAAATCATTTTCACCCCATTCCAACACGGCATATAACAAAACTGCCAAGATCCTTTATGATAACAATTACTAGAGAGTGAAAATTGTGTCTATGGAGAATATGTACAACTGGGGACCATAACTGTGGCTACAAGAAGATCTTAGTAACAACTGGTGGCCTTTTTTGATTTTGAAATTTAGCAAGTAAAAACAAAATATTGATTTGAAAATAACCTAAGAATAAAACTGCCAATGGCTAACAGGGAAAGAACTGGAAGGACAGATAGGAAGTCATGGGTACCTTTCTTACAACTGAAGTAAAAGGACAACTGAATTAAAAGGTTGGAGAAAGTTTAGTGCACAGTTCTTTCAAAGAAGCAAATTCACTGAATTTGACTATATCATCTTGGCATGATTTTTTTAAATGAGTCGTTTATCCTTGCATGACTATACCTTGCAACGCTTGTAAAGCAAGTGGACTTTCCAGACTGAGAAATCTTGAGCGAACTTCCATTAGTATTACTAACTACTTCCAGTTTAACCCCAAACTGATTTGGGTTTTCCATAAGAGTTTACTTCAGCTAATGTACATACATAGTAGTGATGAAAAAAAACTACTATGGACATACTGAAATTCTAAAGACAAACGCTGACAATCAAAATCTTAATTGTAAAACTGTATTATTATTACTATCATTATTATTATTATTATTGTCATAATCATAATTATCATTACTGTTATTATTATCCTTGTCCCCATTGTGGTACTCTGCCCGGCTTTGGTTAACCTTGCTTTTTCTTCACTTGTGACTTCCTTTCCCTAACTTCACCTTTCCCACCAGACCTGCTGGACTAAGAGCTGAACGAGTTTTTGTGTTACAGCAGGAGCAGACTGGAATAAGTCACCTTCCTTCTCTCTGCTTCATGCTCATCCTTATTCAGGAAAACAGAATTACCATGAAAGTGGGATCACCAGGGATCAAAGTGTTGGAAAAAGCTGTAGTTGAGTAGGCACCTGTGTAGTTGGGGCACAGGAAGGAAGATGGGTTTCAGAAACATTTTGTCTGCAACTTCCAGCATGGCATGGAGCCCTTCAGAGATATGACCTGTCTGCCCTGTTGTAAGATTAAATCACCTGGAGACCAGGAATAGATGCCTGACTACGTCCACAACACATCCTGAAACCACTTTCAAAAGGATGATACTAAATTATCTCACTTCCTTTGGTACTGTATCAAAGGAGTTCCAAACAATACCAATGCATCATCAATGCAAGGTGATAAATTGGGTCCCAGCAACCAACAAAGCAGCACCGGCTGTGGAAGTTAAAACTACTTGGCAAAACCATTCTTTTCCAAATGATGTGTTTCCATTTGTCTCAGTTTATTGTAAATGCTTTTATAAAAGGCCTCAGTTACCCTTCTGGCTGATAGCAAAATTTAAAACTAAAAGTGCACAGTGTCATAACTGTAAGAAAGATCCTTGACAGGGAAATGTACATTAGTAGGAACCAGTGAGTACCAATTTCACGATTCATTAAAAATGTTGAGATGAAGTGTACAGAATTGATAATTTTTGTTTGATTCTCATGCATGCCTAGAAGAGAACTGTTTTTATGGACAGAGTGATTTACATACAGCTTTCCAGTTGCATCTTGCAGCGCTGTGTATCCATAGGAAACAAGGTCAAGTCCAAAGGGCATGACAGCGTAATAGACAATCTGAAAATACAGAAATGGTATTTAAAAACAGTGTGAGCTACCAGGTAAGCAGTATATGGCCATGAGAAAGAAAAAAACACAGGTATTTGATTTTCATCTTCTAAAAGAGCAGAAACAAAATTTAGAAGTTATAATTAGCAGTTTGAAATGGAGATCTCTCTAGTATAAAATAAAACAATAAAATTTTATAGAGGGTTTTAAACACATAGTAGCTCACAAATTAGAGAACTACCAATATAAGACAAAATATGTACAGGTCATAGAATAACCAAGACAAATTTCCATACAGAACAGAGTCCTATCTCCAGCATTGGCCAGTAGCAGACTTCTAAAGAAGTCTATTACAGCAATTGGAATTGTTATTTTGCCAGATATCCAGCAGCATCCAAAAGTTGCACCTCAAGGGCTGCCCAAACCAGAAGCGATTCCTCATTATTTAAGAGACATCAACAGATCTTTTGTCTCCAAGAAGTTCTTTTGCTTTCAGCTGCTTTCTGGAATCCAGGTGTCCTGGTTTCAGCTGGGACAGTTAATTTTTTCCTAGAAGTTGGCACAGTGCTGTGTTCTGGATTCAGTATGTGGATAATGTGGATAACACACTGATGTATCTGGTTGTTGCTGAGTAGTGCTTACCCTAAATCAAGGACTTTCCAGTTTCCCATACTCTGCCAGTGAGCAGGTACACAAGGAGATGGGAGGCAGCAGGAAAGGGATGGGCATCTGTCAGCAGGTGATTCTATTTTGCATCACTTGTCCTCTTGGTTTTATGTCTCTCTCTCCCTGTCGCTTTTATTACCATTCGTATCAGCATCAATATTTTTATTTTGTTTCACTTTGCTGCAGTATTTAAGCTGTTCTCGACCCACAGCTTTTATGGGCTTTATTTTCCTGCTTCTCCTCGCCATCCCATTGAGGCCAGGAGGAAGTGAGTGAGTGGTACTTAGTTGCCAGGTGGGGTTAAACCCTGACAGCTCATAAACTTTAACATGAACAGCATCTTGCAGCAAAGAATGCCATAGCTAAGCTGCACACACTCCAAGCACACCTTTTTATCTATCCTCACTCTGTCTCATAGTTCTTTTACTGTAAAAGAAGGCAAAGAATCAATGTCCATCCATTCTCTCTGTGCCATTTGTGATTTAGAGACTTCTATGCCGCTACCTCAATTATTTTGCTTTTTCCAGTGTGAAAAGTTCAGCCTTGCTCAGCTGTTCCATACCTTGGACTACCTCTGCCTCCCTTCCTACACCTGGAAGACCAGAATTGCATTCAAGATGCAAGTATAGCATACATTTATGCAGTGGCATAACATTCTCTTTAATTCCTAATACTTCCAAGAATTCAATTCACTTTCTCAGACAGTGCTGAGCTATTAGCTGACATTTTCAGAGCACTAGCCATTACTACTCAAAGCGAATTTTTTTGTCTGGTAATAACCACCTCTAAATCAATCAGGTTTTATGTGAAGATAAAATAATTTTTTCCCTCATGCATCATTTCCAGCTGTTTACATTGAATTCCATCCCATACTTTGTTGCCTAGTCATTAGATTGATTTGTGGTTCTCACTGCTGTCTCTTTTCTTTACCATTTGGCATATTTTGGTATTATCAAATGCGATTGCAAATTCAGAGTTTTCAGATGATTTATGTTGAAAAGCACAGACCACAGAAGAGATTTTCTTTGTGGGAATCTACTGTTTACTTCCCCTGATGTGAGCAATAGCTGTTTATTCCTGCATTCAGTTTCCTAATGCTTAACTATTTGTACAAGAGCTTTCTCTCATACACATTTTGCCATGCAAGTATTTTGATAACTAGGGAGTCTTTCATTTATACATGATAATATCTCTGTAAACTAAAAACACAAGACATAGAAATTATATATTTTAAAAATGTCACCAAACCACAGTCCCTCAAAAAATTCATCTTACCTGCATACATATCATGTAAGAAGATAGTGTGCTATTAAAATAAACAGAATACTTTTAGAGGATGACAATAATTTCTAACTTTATTGAACCTGGTTTTCTTATTTGCAAGTTTTCAGAGAATAATTTTTCCATCAGACACACCTCCATTAGTAGCCAATCAATATTCACTAATCATTAACTATACCTATTGAGCTCATTTATAAATAGCTGCAACCTGGAAAAAAATATTTGAAAAATATTTCAATGTTTCATTTAACATTTGCTCTTTCAAATGGGAAGCTTCTTTCATACCTGAAAGTTATTTTCTACTTTGAAATATTAATTTCTACACACTTCAAAACCTGCTACAGAAGCAGCTGAACTCAAACCCAAGACCTTCAGAGCAAGCCAAATGAAATGCTTTGGTTGCCCAATGTATTTTCTTTTCTGATCACTTCCAGCAATAGTCTTGAGGTTGACTTTTTTCATCCTGTTTTGAAATGGGCAAAAAAGAACCCTGACTCTTTCATATTGTTTCTTCTTTTTTCTGTCCATTTCCAGGAAGAAATAACTCATGTGACCCTAGATTCTCAAGTAGTTCCCTCTTAAAGGTAATGTTGCAGTATATTCAGATAATCACTTTTACATCTATCAGGGCAATATGTTACAGCTCACACCAGCAGAAAATTCACTTCCTGTTAGGAAATTCAGCCTAATCTCTACAAACTCTAAACTATAAACTTCCAGATCTGTAATTCATTATGACCTCCTTTTTAATCAACTAATTTGCTAGTTTCAGCAGATGACTATTTTTGTGGCATCATGTATAACTTTGATAAACCAAGTCAAACCATCAAAAAAGGATATCTTAATTGCAATTAAATTGAACAGCCATTTGGGGGCTTCTGAAAAAAAATTATATCCAGTAAGGCATAGAACTTAATCAGGATTATTTCACAGTACTTTTACAAAACATATATATTCACAAATTTTGTAATTTCTGCCACTTCCTATATCTTTAGCAAGTAATCATCATTTACTTCAGTTGCTGTAGAAATCCAAGTAGTGTGCAACCTTTACTGTTTTACTGAAGGCTTTATTTCAAATATATTATGCACTCCACTATGCTTCTAGGAACCTAAGCAATTATCAAAAGGATTTAAATTTAGTTTCCAATCATACTAGTTCAGCTTAACAGGATATACAAATGTATATACACTTTGAATTTCTCACACCTGCAGTGCTATCAACCGGCATGCTTTAAAACACCTTCATTTGATTTCTTTACACGTACTTAATTTGTTGTAACATTGTTTGCAAACTCTCATATAAATTTAAATATTAGTCATAAATTGTGTTATATTACTAAGGCAATTCAGCATATGTATTTCATATAAAGTCACTTTAAAAAATAGTGGACATTTATAATTAAAATAATAAATACCTCATGCTGACTAGGACATCTCCATCCCGAAATATAAAAAGAAGGATATTTTCTTGTGTGACATCATGGAAGTTAGCATTTTTTTCATTTGCAAAGAATAAATCTGGCTTCCAAAGACACTTAAACATAGTTGGGTCCACTGTCAGTGTATCTGAACCTCTCCAGTCATTGGGCAGCTTGAGTCTGGGGTCATTCCACTTCTGTCTTAGAAAGATGTTGACTCTATAATCCTGATGGGAAGAATAAACAAATATTAGACTAGCCAAAAGTCTAGCAAAAATCCCACAGAGAAATAAAACCATTCTATCAGACTCAGAAGAGAAAAAAATTATCCCCTGATTTTTCTATCACAAAGACAGTAATCACAATTCAAATTACATCACGAAGCATTATGTTTAACAGACTTTACTATAGACAAATTACATCTCAGTCATATTTTGAATACAGTAACTTTCCTTAAACAAAGGACTAAAGTTCCACTTCAGAGTCATTTTTGCAACCCCTCAGTAGTAGCCTCCTGTTACCCAGGTATAGAGAAAAGCATGCAGCAGGGCAGAGAGGCCATAGCTTAACTATACAAAAAGGCTGCAGGCAGCAGGCATGATATCACTTCTATCAGGATATCCTGAGTGCCAATTCCAGTTTATTCTCCGTTTGGTTAAGTGGCACACTGATGGCAAAATATCACACTATGAAAGCAGAAAACAGACCAGGTAGATAATAGATTTTATACTACACACCCAGAATACAGCCTCAGACCTTCTATCAGTGATCTGGGACTATTTTGGTAACAGGAAAACTGATGCCAGCTTGCAACATAAGTACTGAGGTAGCAGGCATGAAAGGAGAAACAGTATCAGACTCAAAGAGTCAAAATCAAGGCTTTACAGAGGAAATCTCCTTCTGGATTCAGTAAGACTCTGGCTGAAGGACGGACAGTGGTAGAGCCATGCTCAATGAGAACCTAATTTTGCTTTTGGGAATTGGAGTAGCACGTGTCTCAGGGCAAAATGATACCCTGCACGTGTTCCGTCCTTAGTGAAAGCTGTGTGCATCCGAAGGAAAAATCTGACCTAGAATGTCAGCTATGATTTTTCAGTCTTATCTCTTAAGTCTTTCTGGTTTTTCCATTTACATTTAAGTCAGTGCCTCTTTTTGATGTATATTTAAAGTAGGAAGATCACATACAGAAACAGAATAAAGCCATTGTTGAAATAAAGTTAAACACATCCAAAGAAATGAACCAAAATTCTGTATGCAAGACAGTTTCTGTCTCCAGTCTTCCTAGTTGCCTTCTATAGTGTGCTTAGTTTTTTCAAATTTGTCTGTTAGGTACAAAGCCTCCCGAGATAAGAGCTGCGTCTTTCAGAGCAGTGAAAACACTGCTACTGCTCTATAATTATAGCAAAATGCTAGAAATCTGTGAATGAAGGTTCTCAAAATATTTTTGGTTTGTCAATGGATTCTGCATACAAACTAATTTTACAAAGTTTTTTATTCTAGTCTGTCAATGACTCTTATGCATTTTTTTGTTGATAAAACTGAATCATCTTCTGTTGTACTTACTACATTTACAGTCCAAAGACGGTGCCATGTTGAGACAGTCATGCTAACTTCAACCAGAAGGAGTCCACTTGGCTAAAACCTCATGCAGAATAATTTATTCTGTTGATTTACTCTGGAAATTTAAATACAGTACTCACTTTCTAATGTCCAGTCCACCAGTCAAATTAGCCCAGGTATTTCTTTATTACACTATACTGTGTAATATTTTTCCTTACTGCATTGTAAGGAAAAGCAAAACATCAAAACTAAGTACTTGTTACTTGTTGGTAGTCAGTTTTGGAAAAAATATACATAGTCTGACCTTTATTTATACAAAGACCTATGCTGTCTTGCCAAAGTAAAGAAGAAGCAAAAAATAATGGTTAATATGAAGTGAATTTGTACTGGAATGCTCTCATAGAGAAGCTTCATAACTGGAGGAAATTGAGGTAATTATCTCAGAAAGCACCTTTTCAATTATATGCATATAATTGAAAATCTCCTTTACTTGCTTCTTGCTGAAGTTCCCATTCCAGTGAAAAAAATTACTGTAAACCATATGAGATAAAAACCGCATACCATTCATGCTCACAAGCATTACGCTATTGGTTACACTGAATTCAATTTCCCCATAAACAAGTGCACTACCCTAATTTTAAACAAAATAAGATGCCTTCTCAAAGCCATAGGCAAATGATAAGCACTGTCCAACACTTGCCTTCAGCTTACCCATTCGGTAGAAGGAGATGCCTACATCACTGAAAAGCAGAATACACTGGCAAAATAAGAATTGGAAGTAACATCAGGTAGATGCTATTTTATTTCCTTCCTTGCTCTATTACAAATGAACTTAAACACCAAACAATCAGTTGTTTTGACATTTTAAGAACTTGAGTCTGTTCCTATTTAACTCAAAGGAAGAAAAATCCCATTAATCTAAAATGGGGAGGTTCAGGTCTAAAGTAGAGACCTTGACCGGGGTACTTGGAGAGGAAGGCCACCACATACTTGAAACAATACAGAAAATGTAGAAGGAAGCAAAGAGATGTCACAATACAAAACTGTGGCAAGCCAGACAATAATGTGCAAAAGGGCTGCTTCTTAGAAGAACATGCACCCTTACAGCATCCAGCAGCAGTAAAGACTATGATCTGGTATAAATCTATGTTGAAAGAAGTCTGTAACCAGTCCTCTCAAATTTGCACAATGAATATTAAGATTTAGTTAGTGTACTACAATTAGGTAGAACGGGCTGAAGAAGTAGTCTTCATGGAGCACATGGTCTTCCTGCTGTATATTTTACAAATGTTTTTTGAATTTGCAGGGAGATTGGCATTTTATAGTAAAGGAGAGTCAAACAGCAACTAAGAAGCCTGAAACTAGGAGAAGAGGATGGAAGAGATATCCATCAGCATTAGAGCTAGGAGGACCTGTCAGGTACAAAGAAACATAGAAGTATTCTACAGAGCTTTGTTTTCCCATGAAACTCCAACAGAAGGCAAGTTGTTTTCAGGGAGTCTGGGAGGCATTCTAGGAAATATTTCAAAAGTCTACTAAACAGTGGGCATGTGGCCAGAAAACCACCTCAGGCCAGAAAGCAAGCATAGCCTATACATCTCTCTGCAAAATGGAGCACCATAGAAGACCATGAAAGACTTACTACATAAATTGCACTCATACAAAGAAAGGCAACATAATAGTGCTTCCATTTAATGAAGTAGAAAATGTCATTTTTAAGATTAAAATAAGGAAACAGAATGTTTTTTATATTCATGAATATTAAAAACACCTTTCTGATTTTCTTTAAAGTAAAGGAGAAGGAAGAAGTCGTGTTTTGTCGTTTGAGACAGTGAAGAAAGGTCACACTGCAAGAAAAAACCTTGAATATAGATTCTGTAGACAGAAAGTCAGATCATCATCACAGAAAAAAAATATTATAGCCCGATGGGTATTTATACCAGAAACTCTCTATCCCTAGGAATCCTTGACTGGTCATCCAGTTTAAAACAGTTTCTAAATGTGACATAATCACCTTATTATACCACAAACCTGCAGTCTGAGAAAATGTGTGCAAACTCAGAAGCAGAGTTAATATGGGATCCTAGACAAGTGGTCTAACAATATAGAAGGGAACAAGTTACAGGATTGAAGATAAAGGGAGCTTACTGGAAGGTAGCAGCCCTGGCATAAGCTCTTCTCCTTTTTATCTGTACAAATTCTGATTCTCTCTGCAGTTCACTAGTTCTTTTGCTTAGTTTTTTCCAGGTAACTTGCTTGACAAGTGTGTGGAAACACTGCAATTCTCTTCAGTATTAAACAACACAACATGAACACTATCCTCTTAGAGCAAACATTTGCCCTTCAGATTCTTCACAAGGGCTTGATTAAAGCAATACAGGCTTCTGGGTATAGGACCCACAAAATGGGTACTATCTTGCTTTAAAACAATGTAGCTTCACACATTCAGTCCTTTTCTAGAAAGAAATTCCCTTCTCTCTTAAATCTAAGTGGACTCCAACTCAGAGAGAGGTAATCTATACTCTTTGTTGAGGATGAGCCAACTGCATAGCTAAGAATATAATTATCACAGGACAGCAAGCAAGACCTTTTCTTACTGGCACTCTACACATTTGTTTGTTGGGCCTTCTACCATGACCTCTCTTCCAACCATCTGGTACCCATTGTTATTTTTCCCCACACTTCTACTACACAAAAGAAGGAATCTTTTTTTACCATGGCTATAGCAGGATGTTTTACCCCCACACAGATTTTGAAAAAACTTACGAGTTCAATTATTACAGCCAGATGTGGCTAGAGAGTAAAGTATCATCACAATAATTCATTGACTGAAATACTTAGAAATATATTCTTTCACAAATTTTGCTATCAGTAATGATATCACTCCAACCAGTTTAGTAGCTTCTGGTAATTTTAGAGACAGTCTATAAATCAATATCCCTCATGAGTCTCACCAACACCAGAGATAGTAGAGCTGTAGCCAGCCACTCTCTTCTTCAAAGGAACCAAGGAAGCTTTTCAGCAGTTCTGGTGGTACTGCAAATGTCTCCTTTCCTGAACACAGGAGGCCCCTCTGATCCTTCACAAACTTGGTGCCTCACCTCCAGGAAACAATTTTCCTGTGATTCTGGAGGTACAAGTCTTTTCCTAGTCTAAGGGACCTGTTTCTACTGCCTGGTGTATTACCCAGACATTTGAAGACAAGTACCAACCTATCCCCAAAAGAGCCATGGTTCCTGAATGTCCAATGCCCACTGCAGCAGAAAGAGTATTCCAAGTAATACACGGAAGAACAGATTGACTGCTTATTTTGTCAGTGCTTCTCGTGTTACATTAAGGCAATCAAGAAGTAATCCAAATTTCACATAAACCTGCTCAGCTATCAGGGTGATCAGCTAGACATAGAAATCTGAATAAAAGCACAACATAAAGTAAGGATGGTGTCTGAAGTTCTGAATTATGGAGGACAGCACAACTTATCATACAGCACATCCTAGTAAATTTGTGAGTGAATTTGTGAGTGACCATATCAGGAAGGCACAGATAGGCATACATACCTGGCTGTAGAGAGCATAGCTTTTTTTTTTTTGGAGGGGCTGGGGAGAAGCAGGTCTCTCACATTCATGTTTTGTTACTATTTAATTCTGGGTGAATTGTAAAAAAGCTTCTTTAAAAGTCACTTTGTAAAGCATGTGACTAATTTCAGAAACTTGAAAGGCCCATCTGGCTTAATATACTTGACATCTTAAGACACTTATCTCACTCCTACTTTCCTGCTCTTCATCCCTGCCCCTCTTTAAACTTGAGTCCTCTTTTTGTTTTCAGAAATAAATCCCATGGCCTTTTGGGCAAACTTACATTTTTTTCTTTTAATATCACTTCCTACTAATGCTATTAGTTGACTTACTATCATTTGCAATCAAACACAAATCTCTGCTAGCTAAAGAAACAAATTTCTGGCCAAGCTGTTCAAAACTGTTCCAGCCACCATTTATGTTCAACTTGGAGTGGCTCTGCAGTCCTATTGAAATGTCATTAGGGTAACATGTAAGCTGGTTCTGAATTTTAAGTGGGCACTTACTTCCAACAACAAAAATATGTGTTTTATTGCTTATTAGTGGTATTGTGGTTTATTGCTTCTCTGCCATTATGAGTCAGAATGCTGCCTTAGTCATAGCATTAAAAAAAGCAACTTGATTTTGGGAACTGCCTCAATGCTTTAGATACAGCAGGTCACCAAAGTGATCAGGGAATGCCCCTGAACTCCCACTCAGTGCATGTCTCGGCTGTAGCTTTGCATGAGCTGGCACGACATGGTGAACTCCCCTCTTTTTTACACAAAAGGAAAACCTGATCAAGTCAGAACATATCCAATAACTAAATCCTTTTTTCGCAATTTTTTGATAGTATTTATTGGAAACACCATTACAAAAAAAGATCTGCAAGTCCCAAAATACCAGAAAGGGCTTTGCTGAAGCAACTTATGTTTTGAAATGGATTTTATTTCCCAAAGAAACAAAAGAAGTCAAAATTGCAATGAGAATTATTTCATTGTGTTATCGACATGTTGACATTTTATGGCTGAACTGGAAACACATTTTTAGAAACTTCACTTACCAGTTTATCTTTCCCACACAGTAAATAAACAGCATTAAGGCTATGGTCATCGATAGTCTATTCCTTTACTACTGCTCCTTCTATTCCTGCATGATTTACTTCCATCTTCAGATCCACATAAGATGAAGAACCTATATGTTTCATCCTTATGCATGTCTGTTCTTTTTCTCTTATATACAGTCATAGGGGTTTGGGTTTTTTGAATAACACGCCAAGCAACCTATGTAATAACTCTCAGGAAGATCTTTAATTCATACTACCAAATGGGTTCTTCCAATGAACTTATGGAAATTAGTCTATCCCTTGCATCTTAGAAACCATGCAACCATTTCCTTTCATGTAAATCAGATTCTAAAGCTACAATAATCTGTAGACACATATAGAGTGAAATACATTAATAGGTTTAGGTTTATGACATAAAGCACAGCCAGTCAATCACTAACCCCATTAACTCAAGTCTCAGTGTCTGCAACCACAACAATTATTTCTATTTTATAGTTCATAATCCTCAGTCTGAAATTTAATGTAGTTAGAAAATGTCCATGTGTACTACATGAATTTAATTTCACTCTTACCATAGTTGTCTCTTGAATTGACCCAAAGCTGTTAATGAAGATGTTAACTGCAACATCGACTGGAATTCCTTTAAAAAAAATAATTCTAGTGAGCTACATAATCCAGTAGAGGTACATTATCCTTCATTTAAAGTTCCTTTGCACCGGTATCACAATGTCACAATGTAAAATGTTTTTTATAGGGTCACACAACTTTATCTTTTTAAGTTAGTATATATACAGTTTTCAGAGTCAATAGAAATCACTAAATCTCTTTTCAACCTAGTGATAAGAAAACAGAAAAAAAAAAATCCTTAGTCCAGAGAGCTAATCTTAAAGAATTCTGCTGACCACACATCTAAATAAATAAATTTTGAATTCCATGATTTTCTGTTATCATAGAATGAACAAGCCAGTATTACTTTTGCACACATTTTGTAATGGATAGAGGCAATTCACATTTCTAGCAGCAGACACTTTTAACTGTCAAGGTCATAATGACCATCTATCATCCCAAATTACCTATTTATGATTTATGATGAGATATTTCCTTACGCTTTAAGAGGATATCTCTTTTTGCAAGTAAAGTACATAACTGTAAAATATGAATACAGGCAGGTAAAAATTATTGCATCCATCTTTCACAGCTATCTAGCCTTGGTAAGAAAGAGCTGGAAAGCTGCTCAATTTTACAATAGTTACCAATTTGCCAAGAAAAATTTCTAGAAGCCAGCAGCTGTGAAGATATTAAGATGGCCTGGATTTTTTTCTCTTTTCCACAGCCAGGATTCCTGTAGTTGAAGAGGGATGGTGTGACAGCTGCTACATCTGCCCTCTGTCACCCTGCGGGAACTGATTGGCAGTCATTTAATCTGGTGTTAACAGAGAGTTATCACAGAGCAAGGAGAAGTGGCCTGATAGTTGAGAGAACTAATTATGGACCACTAGTTTTATTTAGTATCTCTATGACGTGAGTGTCAGGATGTCCACTAGATGCAGGTATCTGATCTCATTTACACAGTTACAAATACTCAGTGGGTTTCTTCCTACTTTCAGCAACAAAAGAGATACAAGAATATATGAAGATAGATAGTTTTGACAGACTAAGAAAATACAGTAAAAAGTAATATATGCCTCTTCCAATAGTGTGTTTGTCTGCATAAAATATTTTATGTACACTTAATACATAAATTCAAACTCCTTTTCTTGGTCACCAGAAATTTATGAAGATAAAATTTCACTTTTTTCAGTTAAACAAATTGGTTTGGTTTGGTTTGGTTTGGTTTGGTTTGGTTTGGTTTGGTTTGGTTTGGTTTGGTCTGGTCTGGTTTGGTTTTCTTTTCATTGGACTACTTAAGTGTGATGCTTTTGGTTATGCAATAAGCATAATACTTCTTTTAATGCCTGATGCATGTGACAGCGCACCCATCACATCACTAGTAGCCAAGAGTGTACTCTCTCTTCCAGATTTGAATAGGAAGTGCCATCCAAGAAAATCACTCATGTGTGAGGAACATTTTAACATGGGCAAACCACTTGTCAGAAAATGTTCCTTTTCTTCCACTTCCCTCTGAGTTAACATTCCATGTCCTCCCTTTCCCTTCTGTCTTGATTCCTACCAGACTGCCAGAAGGGTTATCAAAAATACAAAAAAAATCTGCAACATGCTTTGTGATTACAAGCTGATTATGCTGAAGAACAGGTAGAGAAGAGGCTGGAAATTTATTCTTTGTGACAAGGTTCAGTGCTGAAAATATATAAATATGGTTCTACAGAGAATA
The DNA here is from genome assembly GCA_013398955.1 of Callaeas wilsoni. Classification (NCBI taxonomy): domain Eukaryota; kingdom Metazoa; phylum Chordata; class Aves; order Passeriformes; family Callaeidae; genus Callaeas; species Callaeas wilsoni. Next base: position 13,884 of record VWPU01021729.1, on the reverse strand, counting down.
AGAAAGAAGCAGTACACTTGCTGAGAACAGAGTTTATTATGTTTATAAAACAGTTAAATAGAACATCTGAAAATAGCCTCTTCAAAAGCACAATAAAAATTAAAGGTTTCCAAATTTTTCATACTAGTGATATTCATGTTAAATTATCTCCTAATGCATATACAATTATATGGGGAGTTTTAAAATGAAAGAGCTGTTGCATGTAAACTGCATTGCCTACATGTAATAAAATTGTCTATGTCTTTTTCCAGTAGGTAAATAATCTAACTCCTGGAAAGTCCAATTTGCAGCCTAACTTGTGTGAATTCTTAGAGGTTTTGCAGAGAATATATATTCCAACTTTTTCTGCACATGTAAGGATTCACACTTGCCTACACAGAAGAATCCTGCAACATCTGAATACCAGGGAGATGTTTTAAAGGCAGAAAATGTGTTTCAATGCATCACCTATTTGAATTCCCTAAATGGGTAAGCTTTATAACTAAAATATCTATAAAGGATTTAATAATTGTATAGTTTGCTGATAGTGATACTGCTGACCCCAACTTTTTACAGTCATCTTAAAGGATGTCTGTAGAGAAATCTGGTGTTCTAAAATACTGTAAAGCGGAGTCTAACTAAAATGTAGGGATAAAAAGACATTTTAAAAACTTATTCTATAAATTCTATTTCTACTTTTAAAAAGTCTTTTATAAAATAAGACCAAGAGTAACAAAGAATCACATACTATTATGATAATGAAATCCTAACATATTATCTTTCAGCTCAAAAGGATAAATATCTTCTGCAGTTTCACACTTTCTAGGGAAGCTTCCATTAAAAAAAAACAACCAAAAACCAGAAATTTATCTTGTGAATATTATCTCTACATAAAGTTTCTCTGTGTGAAAAGAGTAAACATTAAAATCCAAAGATTAAAAAAAAAGGCTGAAATATCTGACAAACCTTTGAAATTAGGCCTTATCCTGGGATCATAGCTGAGCAATAGCCTATTCAAGATATTGCTGGTAGAATTAGCAGGTACTCTTGCAAGGTCTTCAGCTGACTGCTGCCTGTAAAAAAAAATCATTAGTTACTATCAAGACAGAAACAAGTGCATGCTTAAACTGAAGTGATTTTAAGGTAATGCCATAAATGCCATTTCACAAGCAAAAAATGTTCATTATTTTCAGGCGCCATACTGAATAGTCATTTCCTTGAGAAGTTTCAGTATCTTTCAAGAAACTATTTGTGTAATAAATATAAATGATCTTTGACATACTCTTAACTGTAAACTTGGAAGCAAATAAACTGCAATTCACTAATTTTTCCCTTCCCTCCTAACATAAATATCCAGAGGGACATGATTTCTTCATCAGTAGAAAGCAGCCACCTGAACTATTTTTAGTGACTGTCAGATTAGGAACCTCAGTAAATTGACAGCCACTTTGCAGGTGCCAAACCATGCAGAGGCTTTTGGCAGTCTCCTGCTCTCGCATGCCAGCGCCAGCTATTCCACCCAGAGCTGGAGGATTGCATAATCTCATTGTCAAGTTCTAATAAAAGCTTTGCTACAGAAAACAAGGCCTTGGACTCCCTGGTTTTGCAGGGGGAATTTAAACATCTTCATTACCTTGCCATTATTGTGCTGGGTGTTAAATGAAAACCATTCTAACAATCAAAAAGAACTTGTGACAGGTAAATGTAGCTACAAGAGTACATGAAATTGAACGTAATAAAAACCAATACAAGTGAGTCAGTCCCCTCCCCAGCTATTTTAAACACCAAGCAGGCTCATAATGTTATGTAAATGAATTTGTATGCTTCCAGAACCTCTTCAGTGACTGTTTCCAGTTTTGACTTCTGTCTCGTAATCACTTTTCATCCCTTTTATGACTACTCTGCTGTCTTTCTGTTCTTATAATTCAGTAACCACGATGGCATGTAAAAATAAGACAAACACCCTACAGAGGTATAAGTCATATTCATCAACAATATCACCTCTTGCAAACAAATGTATGAATGTTTTTAAAAAATGATCAAGTTTATATCCTAAATGTTTTCCATAATCAGCATCAGCTGCTGTTGCCTTCTTCATCCTGCAATTTCTTATTTTCATTATTCTCTCCCATACTGATGTTAGTTTGATAAACCTACAGGTTATTCTTTGACAGACCTACAGGTTATTCTTTATAATATCTCAGTTCATTCGTTTTTTTCTTGTCATCCTTTAGTTTCCTTCATATCCTCTGGGATTTCTGCCTTATTCAAACATTTGTTGAAGAAAACATTAATTCTACAGAAGGCTTTTGACTAGTTAAAAAAAGAAATAAAAGAAAAGTATGAATGTATTAAACCTCCTGATTTTAAAATGCTCAATTATAGTAGCTCCTGTTCAGCATTTTCCTTATCGATTACTGAGAAATTATTTAATAAATAAATAACTGTCAGCATAGCAAGACATCAATATTTGATTGAAAACTGGAGATGAGACCAGATCCTAGCCCTTGAAGAGCTTTTATGAACAAACTCACCTTTAAAAACAACTGGTTTAACTTAAACCATAAGGGAAACAGGAGGAAATAGATCTGCTTACTTGGTAGCATTCACTATGCCTTCCCAAAAAGATTTAATCTCCTCAGTTAACATTTAACAGCTAAAACATTTATAAATAAAACTATGAAGGAGTTCTCTATTATTAAAAACATGTCAACCATTTATGACAACATAACTACATTTTATTGTATCATAATCTCCTTGATACCCTTTGAGCATTTTATTGTTCAGGAAAAAAGTAATCAGATTTCTGTTTTCTCTGTTGTATTCAGGATATTTCTGAAACCTAAAGCTACGTATCTGCTTAGCTATTTTCTTGTATTTGCTTGATGTTATAAATGAGGAAAAAATCATGGCAATAATATGCCACTAAATCCTCCTTGAAATTTTGAACTACTCAACAGTAATTATCAGGATAAATATGCATTCTGAAGACTAAGCAGAGATGTACCTACCAAGAAGTATGTATCCAAGAGGATAGCTTAAACTACAACATACAGGAAGAGAAAAGAATTGTGGAGCAGCATTAAGTGGCTGCAGTATATAATTCCCCACCCACCTCTTGCACTAACCACACTAAAAGCTATGTGATCTATAAGAACCACATAGGTGAACTAATTGTTCCAGCAGAACTTCCCAGAGATAACTGGTCTTCTAATAAAACAAGGAAGTATTTACTTTTAGCAACATACGTTAACTTCCTGTTATGTATTCAAAAATGTATGTTCTGTACACAATAAGCCTATGCTAATTTAATATTAGAGCAATTAGAAAGGAGTATGTCTTCTAACTCCTTTCAATAATTGACAAATCCACTTTCAAACAATCCTCCTGGGGCTGAGTTTATAAGTTTTTATATTTGACTTAGAATTGGATCATTATGCAAAAGAATTAATTTATTTCCTCATTTGGTCAGGCAGCTGGACTAGATGATCACTGTAGGTCCCTTCCAACTGAAATGTTCTATTCCATTCCATTCTATTCCATTCCATTCCAATTCTGTAATTTTGAGATGTGTTCAGTTTTCAGTGATGACCTTTACCAATGAAGAGGTTGCTACAGAAATATCATAAACCAGCTTTGTAGGCTTTTTTTGCAGTTTCCACTAGTTGGACAAAAGGAAAACAAAAGGTTATTTTCCATTTTCTAGAAAGAGCAATTCAGAAGAAAATGTTCATTTTCTTCATGTTCATAGCTATCAAAAATCAGGCAAACACTCTGTATGCTGTGTTTTATCTGATACAGAAAGGTTCATGGCACTGCTTCCTTGCAAGTCACATATTAACATCTAAAACATCTGCATCAGATGTACAAAAACTACATTTATAAAAGAATCTCCTTAATACTGACAATAATATTTCTTTCTAAACTATGTATGTCCAGTATAATGAAATATGAAAACAAATCCATGCAACCACTAATGAACAAAACTTAAATACTTTTTAAAAATTTTTGTTATGGGTTATACAAAGAAGTTCATTAAATAGTGAAAACAGTAATCTGAACCACACAGGATAACATGATACATAAATGAAATACAGATGCTCATAAAAAGCAATGAGAAAAAGAGGAAAAAGTTTGAGAAATTAAATGAGTGAGCAACAAACAGCAAAAGAAAGCCAAATATAGCTGACAGGTTTATTTGTGTCTTTGAGTAAGAGGAATAAAGTGGTAGTTTTGTGAGATCTGAGCTGCACTGCATAATTATATTAATACAACTATCTGTTCAGGCTGTTTGCTCAAAAGCCATCCAAAAATTGGGCAAAGGAGATTTATTGCATTGGGAAGACAGTGATGTGAAGAACAATGGCAGCATAGCTTGCTGGCAAAGAACACCACAATGACATCTTCCACAAGTTGTTGGGTTGTGTTTTGAACTCATACAAGTGTGTAAGTGCATTTGTCCTTGCTTATCTAAGAACCAAGTGAAATACAATGACATTGGCTGCTCTGAGTTAGGAGGAGAAGCATTGAGATCCAGTAACTGCTACTTTTAAAGGTCACTTTGAATTAAGTGGTTGAAATAGCTACTGGAAAAAAAAAGCTCCGCTGAGTATCAGTCATATTTTCACTGTGGTTCTTTTACAGCATGCTGTCATTAAACAACCATCATTTAATAGTGCACAGGAAAACTTCATCACAGTGACTGGATTTCCATCTGAGACCCTTGCTGAGCAAAATGCCTAAATTTCACCTATAAATCAATACATCAGATGTGTTCTTTGGGGTGAGTTAAGAAGTTAATGACACTTTTGGAGTGACAGATGAGCAAAAAGACTTAATGAGACAGTAAATGGGATATGTTAGGTGTTTGGATAAAGAGGCTGGGACTATTAATGCAATATATTTACCTAGAGCCACAACCACCCCTGCTTAATTGGCCATTATGGAATGAATTAATATAGGCACATTTGTATATTACATAAGACAAAAAGGATTTGAGCTGAGATCTGCCTTCCTAGAAGAATCTTACTTCAGTGTGCTGAAGGCTGAGTCCCATATAACAACCTCACACCAACTCAGGAGTTACTTACCACTTTTTCTAATTCAGCCTATAATTTTCACACTTGTAAAAAGCTAGTAACTCAGATTTCCACCAGTTGCAGCATGCATTTTAATTTTAATGCATTTATTTCAATCTATATTGAATGCATGTGGAGCTGATGGAAAGCAGTAAGAAATGGGAATGCAGTACTCTTCACAGTAATTGATGAGTTCTAAGCAAGATATGCTGAATACCAAAGGACAAGGCAACAGAAGCCTCACAGATGCTATAGAGGAAATTTAAAAGCAAGTAATTGTAAAGCTAGAACTTGCCCTACCAAAAATTTTACTGAAGTAACAATTAAAAAAACCCCACACAACCAACATACAAAATACCCAAACCCAAAGTGATTTTTCTTTCTCTGAATAAAAAAAACAGAAAACAACCAGTATTCTTGCATACACAAAAGTATCTGCATTTCTACAAAGTGTCTTCACAATCCAGAGAGAAAAAAAAGTACAGTTAGTCTCTTGCTATAACATCTCTGTGTGAAATGCCTGGTCTTTCAGAGGTTACATCTGGTATCACTGACAAATCAAAGAATTACTTTACATACTGTATTCCACAGGATATGCAGTAAGGTATGTATGTCCATCGCCTCTTCCACTGCAGCTCTACACATTTTATCACTGCCTTTGTAGATCATGACCAACATTTTCAGTTGATGGTAACAGGTAATTATTTTCACAATTCACTAATCAAAATCCAGAATTTTAGATAAGCAGATATGCATGACAAAAACCATGTATTACACTTGGTTTGAAATTTATATAGCTTTACATCCGTGTTAGGCAAATGTGTCAGAAGACATTATATCTCTATAGGTCATCATGACATTTATTCTCTCAGAGCTCACTGAAGTTACAAGGAGTCCTTACCACAGTGCTACAGGAGGACAGAATATAAACAATATTCTACACAAACAGGAAGGAAAACTTTTTTATAGTTCTAGACTATTGACAGATAAAAATATGTATTCCAACTCACACTGTTATCTCCAGTAAAATTTCCTATATGATGCCAAAACGACAGATTTCAGAGCAGTTTATTTAATCTACATGATGGAAACTGACATTTTAGTCATATAACATGGCTGTGTACACGTGAGTAAAAATAAGTTTTGGGAAATATAATATCTATTATCCCACCATATATTTTAAGTATAATTTCCTGATATAAACTATCAGTGTTCTGATTTGCAGGCACTTGATTTTCTGAGTGCAGTAACTCTAAGCATAAAAACAGGTTAGTACATATCAATGACATGAGAGTTACTGTGTAACTCTCTGAGTGATCTCTCTGATCTCCAGGATGTTTAATAGCTACATTTTCAAACTGTGCAAGGTGACATGTCTATTCCTAAGAAGATTAATTACAATTACTCCAATGAAAAGTGGTATCACTAATTACATTAAAACTATGGAACTCTGAGTCACCATTTACAGGTCTTCACAAATGCAGTTGACAGCTAAACACCTAAAATTAGCTATGTAGCTTCAGTACCTAAATTTGGAGGTAATGCAGTGTGGTGAACAAAGAGAAAGGTTCCTTCATAGCAAATTTTGAAACAGAAACCCAGATTAGGCACCCTGAATTGTGAACTGTGAGTTGGGTGAGTGAAACATCTCATGCTGTAGATAGACCAAAGATTGTCTCCTGATGTGGACACGTAGACAAGCTTCCTGCAGTTAGGTAGTGTCGATAGCTGTTAGTGTCACTACTTCAGTCCTTGTCTAGCAGAGACCTCTTAAATCCAGCTTTGGTTGCACATTTAACATTGCCAGGGTTAGTCATCTTAAGGAGTGTTTATACGGAAATCTGAAGTGCCTTATCATTCATTAAACTTGAGAAAAGCAAGCTGGTTCATCTGCCTGCCACAGAGCCTACAGCCCTCAAACCAACAGAACCAGCTTCTAGTTCTTCTAGTTCTTCCTTAGTGCAACTAAGGAAGCAATTTCACCCAGCCTGAACTAGTACTGCTCACAGCACTGTTTCTGTTTCTTAAAGTTAGCTTGCTTGCTCCTAGCTTAGGCATCTCTGCATCCCACCGAAGTCACCACCTGTGACCCTTGTGCATAATGGGTGTCCTGTTGTGTCTTCATATAGCACACAGATGTAAAACATGATCAGCATCCAAATGTTTAAGCAACATTTTTAAGTAATTTATCTACATCAGTTCTGCATCCCAGTATTTTTTTTCCAAATGCTGTAAGTATAGAGGCAATAGAAAGGCCTTGGTAAAATCTAACCACCTGCATGGTGGTTTAAGTGGCGATAAGAGGAAAGCACAATCTGAGATACATTCCATACAATTTGTCTAGACAACAGAATTTAGACCTGTGGTTTTCCTTGGGCTTAGGTAAAGGTGCGCAATTTAACTCATAGATCTAAGTTTCTTCTCAGTCTGGAGGTTGTATATGAAATAAAAAGTCTGTAACTTTTCCACACAATTATAGTGTTTCATGACTCTGGCGTTGAGAACAGAGCAAACGCTGCTCACCGAGAGGGAAAATTACTGAACGAGAACCAGTCTATCATGCTTAATTACTGTTTTACAAGACAGCTTAGGTTTTGCTTATATAGCTTTATCTTTTATGGCCCACCACATTCAACCACTTTGAAAACAAACTCGCAAACCTTCTGGAATGTGGTCCTATCTGTCTGGGATCACAGCTTTCCATGAGAGTTACATGATACAGAATAATAAAAGCATTGACCAACCGCTGTTACTACAGGACAGAAGAATTTTTACAGGAACAAGACCTGGGCTCTGCAAAGTACTTATCACTGGAATGACTGTCAGATGTATCTTCTTCCACAACCAAATTCAGGCTTTCCTTTCAACTTTATTCCACCTCCTCCCACAAACTGTATCAACCTTTCCACCACACCCACGAACGAAAATGTTCAGACTATCAACAGTGTCTTTTAGATGATGGGAATGAAGACAATGAACACAATGCCACTTTCCCACCATTTACATTTTGGGTTTTTCACATACTACAGATAGAAAGGCGATGTATACCCAAATACTTGATAAAAGAAGTTCTAGTCCAAGGAAACAGTGGAGAGGACCCGAGGTATAAAACATATTTTGAACTTTTACTTTAGTCTTAATAGGGAGAGCATGTCAGAAGCTTAAAGTTAACCAAGAGAAATTTCAGGACAGACTTTCACACAACTCTAAGCTTTAAACACACCAAAGCCTTTTCTTCCCTAGTTCCACTGTTTTTTGTTGTTGTTTTTTAAAAGAAGCTGTTTATTGAACCTTCGCGTCTGTGACCTTTCTAAGCTTCTGCCCTGGCAGATGGCACAAGCCATGTTTTCTGGAGGGCTTAGAGGGCCACTTCACAGTTTCTGAAGTAGCTGATATGCTTTACTGAATATAAGCCAAATATGATTTGTACTCCTGCTTCGTGGATAAAAAAGGTCTCTATAGATATCATACAGTATTTAGTAAATCAGCTATATAGATATAAATCTCCATGTAGACAAATGCATAAAGGTGAAGACGGATGCTGTTTTAAAAGCAGAGTCTTGGTATCCAGACAAAAGGATGAGATTTAGTGACTGAGGTTATGCTCTCAGCATTGCCATGGCATGAGGGACGCTGAGAGATCTTCAGAAGTGAACACTGTGCAAGTGAACAGCTGAGTCATCCTAAAACTATAATTAACAGGGATAGCTGTGACGATGACCACAGTCATTATTGGTTTTGTTAGCTGCTATGTGACACTCTTACTACTCTATGCCTTCTCTGACACTGTAATAACCAAACTTCCCCTTCCTTATAATTTCATTTGTCTAGAGATCTTGCAAGTGGTTTTGAGTAGAGACCTTCTAGGCTGCTAAGGATTGTGAGGATAACAGCAGCAGCTCAAACATCATAAAATAACTGAAGTATTTATTATGGCATAACAAAAGGAAAAACATTTTTCAGCAGTGCTCTAAGTCACAGCTAACTGTCCCACATGTTTAAGAGAAGCAACTATTGTGAAGAATTATGAAGAAGTTAATAAGAACTAAGTAACAAAGGTCATGCAAGTGTGGGCGGTCTGCGAGCAGGAAAGAGAGCAAGTGACTTAATCCATCTGTAGCTATATAAAAATCACCTGTATTAAGTATATGAAATGTCAAAATAAGCTTTGTAAACAGAAGAATGTAATATACTTTTTTTTTTTTCTTGAAGAGGTGAACCTGATTTTTTTTTAAAAAAGATTTTCTATGGAAACAAAAGGAAAAAGTTCTGTTACTAAAGCTTTGTATTTCATTGCACTATGCATATGTGGAAGCCAGTTTCTCAGATTTATGGTGCAAAACTCTTTACTACAACATTTTAGGCCCAATATGTCAATTTCTTTGTTAATCAACGAAGATTCAGGAATCAGACAGAAGTATAATTACTCTATGTTTCATTTGGAAAGCCTGAGGTAAGAAGGAAAATTATCTAAATGTAAGACGTAAAATCTTAAATCTGTTCTGAGCAAGCATTAAATCAAAGTAAGAATCAAATGATTAACCATCAGCTTCAAGAAACCCTTCAATAAAAACCTGGGAAAAATAGTTTCAGGAATAAATGAAAATAAGATGGAAAATCAAGCCACTATCACACAATGCACTGAGAAGTACAGCATCATGAAAATCATAAGTAAAAAGGTTTGGTCTAATATACAGAATAGAATTTTCCTAATTTAAGGAAGTAAATATCTGTTTATGAGACAATAATGAACTTTTTATGGGGTTTCTAATCAGCTTGTTTTCATGTTATCCTAATAGTTGCTAATTTCATGCCAGAGGGGCACATTTGGCGAAAGGCTTGTATTCTGGAGAGCCATAAAAGGAAAAGTTCAAGTATGCTTAGTTTTTATCTGAACAATTTTATGCTAAAGTCCAAAACCAATCTTATAGCCACCCGTTTCTTAACATCAAATTAAGGAACTCAGGCAGTAATATCAGATTCAGAACAAATTTTTCCTGGATAATGATTTGCATAGGTTGAATTTCATTATAAAGTTTGCAAGAGAAGACTGTTCTGTACACAGCTACTAATGCAGTTTTTTGTTCGCTTGAAGAGGTAAAATTTAGCTTTTCAAATGTTGCAAGGAAATAAAAGACAATAATTTATTACAATTTAGGTGTAAAACATTGCATCAGTAACCAATGCAAATTAAAGGTGGATTAAGAGTTTAACTTATAAATGTGACTTTTCATTAGGAATTTGTACCATTTAATTTTATAAATTATGCAAAATCTTCCTTTTTTTGTTAAAGAAATAAAAGGCATTCTTCTAAAATATTTCTTTTATGCTTTCCTAGGAAATTTTTCATTTAAACACTTCCTCAGGTAGTTTTAGTCAACCCTTATAGTGTCACTTAAATCCCACTCCACTGCACTGTGTTCTGGTTTGATTCTGAGGAAACATTTTTTGCTTTTTTCACAAAGGAAAAAGTTATTACTATTAGGCAACGTCTTTTATAACACAGAGTGTCACCAAATCACGAAGTTTTGTGAAAGACCATTTAAAAAACGCTGATGATTGGAAGTTTGCCAACAGTAGCCTGAGTTAAGAGAGCATTAGGCAATTTCTCTGCCAGACAGAGCTAATTTTCATTGCTCATTCACATGAGAGGTCTTCTAGATGCCAGCCACAGAAACAGCAACCCCACTATTACAAGTGGTTGTGTCTCAAACTGTCAACTTCAGCCAAGTAAGATATAGACAACTTGGTCATTATTCAGGAAATCAAACAGGACTCACTGCTGTGGCAATTCTAGCTGGCAACACTCCACAGTGGAACATCAGACAAGTACTGGATTCCACCAGTATTTTTGCAGACAGCTACAACCAGAAAAGTATCACGTTGAAAATGTTAGCATGTATTCAATGTCCTTTCAAGTATATTGGTGACAAATGACATCATATTTAATGGTACCAAGAAATATAGGGCTTAAAATAAAAACAAAAAACAAAAAAGAAAAATCCACTCGCTTACTAAGACAAAATGACATTGTTTTGAATTCTGCTAGGACTATCAAGAACAGGGGGAAATGTTGGCTATTTAAACAAGACCATGGAAGATCTGGATTCACTTCCCAGCTGCCTAGCTCACTTTCCAAGGGCTTCTGTTATGATGCTTGTCCTGGGAGCCCTGACATTTCTCTCCTTGAGACAAACTCTCACAGTAGCTGAGACCAAAAGCCTCATCAAGAACTCAATTTAACTTTTAAAAGGGAAAGAATGGGCAGGGGTCATTTCAGATGAGTCATCATCACATTTGAGATATATCTTAATGTATTCAAATCTGAGGACAAATAAAATTGTTTAGGTTTCATATTAAAAAAAAAGAAGGAAAATATGCACCATATGTAGAAACATTATAAAATTTGGGGTTACAAATAAACATCAATGTCAACATTTGAAGAGTGGAAACTTTAAAAAGTTTTACTTTTTAACAGAACAATGCTTCTGTCTGATTATTCCACTTTTTGTTTTGCTTTGTTTTTTCTCTGGAAAAAGCTGATTAATGTTAAATAGCCAGTCTTAATATTCCGTACATCTTCTTCTATGGTCAAAGAAGAACTATGTTTTAAATTTGTCCAAAAAATTTTATTATTTATTTTATTATTTTATTATTTATTTTATTTATTATTTCAGTCATAGTGATTTTCTACACTTACTGGCAATGTATCATAGTCCATCAATCTTTTACTCAGATATTTACAATGTAACATTAAAAAATGAGTAAGGCTGGCCAAGAAAATGATAAAAACAGCACTCACAAATAAAACTTTTGCATTGTCCTATGAAACACAACCTAAAATGTGGTAGGCTTTAGAAAGAGAGAGTATTTTTAACGTCAAATAATCATAGGTGTCCAGAACAAATCCTCTATTCAACTGGGCAATCACAGATTTTAATTTCTGTATTCCTACAGGGAGACTATTCCATAAGGGCATATTTTATAGCAACAATCAATCAATCCACCTCCATAAAAGTTATGGAACTGTAATTGATTGATGAAAGATACTGAAGACCTTAGTTCTATTCAACACGCAATAAAAATATGCATAGGACAAGCCTTTTCTTACAGAACTCGCTAACCAGAAGCTGAATTTCAGCATGACAGTTTTGCACCCTCCTTGCATTCCTCAATACACCTGCAACAGGATGCTAGACAGCACAGCACTATGGGACCATGCCACTGTGTCCCCATAAATAGCAAGGCACAAATCCACCACAAGGAAAGGAATGATTGACATGGCTTAGATTTTCCCTTTCACTAAAACAGAAGACTTGCTGCAGAAGGAATACATTGACAGCATTCAATGTGATGCTGGTCAAACCCATTCCCACCACAGACCCCATCCTTTCGGCAGAAAGCATCACCTTCTACTTCAATTGCCACATAATTCCCACTGTTAAAAACAGGGCAGCACCACCATCCTACAAAAGCATAAAAGAAAGCAGGAACATACGATGGACATAGATATTGCTTCTTTTTCCCCTTTCCTTTCTTTGAAGACTTCTCTTTGGAATAGACTTCTTCAACCCATAAGGAGAATGAGATGAAAAATAAAATTGCTAGTAAGAACTTCATCTTGAAGATTAAGCTTCAGAGAAATCTTGAGTCTGTGGCAAAAGAAAACAAAGAGGTTTATGTTGGTAGGGCTGGATATGGCAAAAGGAAACACATACCTGCAAAAAGTAAACAAATGTTTCATGGGCTTTGGGTTTTGGTTATTCCTTGTTGTCCTGAGAGAGAATCTGTTCAGGTGTATCCCTGACATGGAACTGACTTAGGCAATTTCCAGAAAGTCAAGTAGCTTCCCAAAGTTGAGACTGACAGTGAGGAACACATTTAAAAGCAAGTTTACTCCAGCATGTTTAAGAAATGTGATGTCCTTCAAAGACTGCCTAACCCAAAATACTCAGAAGCTTGGAAAAAGGGTTCCTCACCAGAAATGTCATGTATCAACTGCATTAAATACAATGTCAACCAGTAGTGTAGCAAGGCGAAGAACTGCAAGCTCTCTGTGACCTTGCACAGATAAAATAGCAATCATTTTAATGCTGGTTATGAGAAGAGGTTATAAATATAATTTTATGTACAGAATTTAGACACAACTATTTTGCATGAAGCATGTCCACTGCAGAGCCAGCACTGAAAGGGCCTTGCAAAGATGACTAAACACAAGCTGCAATACTATGATTTATTTCAACGTGCTCAGCTTAATATTTAAACTTCTCTGGGGCAAAAGCACGTACCCCAAAGGCCAGGAGCTGAGTGTTTGTTTGGGTAGAGCCAGCCCCACCTGCCCCTGGCCACAGCACTGCGGCACCCCAGGCATTTTCCGTTTGTTTGCCATCCCAAAGATAATTCCCAAGCATTTCCTTGGGCCAAGAGAAAACTCGCAGATGCCTCAGAACCTGCTGCATTTTCCACTTTTATTTATTTGGATTTTTTCCCCCACTGTTTTTATGGAGCTGTGCCTCTCTCTCTCTCTCTCTCTCTCTCTCTCTCTCTCTCTTCCCCCACCTCCGGGAGGCACCGGGATGCTTCAGCTCCCGCTTCCCCGGGAGCCGCAGCATCGCCACTCTCCCCGGCCCGGCCGGTAAAGGTCGCGGATCTGCCCCTGCCGCCACCGGCCCCTCGCCCGGCCTCCCGGCCCGAGGCCTCGCACCGGCCCCAGCACCGGGCAGGGAGCGGCCTCCGCGCTGCCGAGCGCTGCCGGCGCACCGCGGGGAGCGGCAGGACGAGACGAGCAGGGCTCCCGTCGCGGCCCCGGCAGCACCCCCGAGCCGTG
>VWPU01021720.1:0-13351 GCA_013398955.1 Callaeas wilsoni | reverse complement strand
GCGGGATCCGGAGCGCGCGCGCGCTTCTGTCCCCTCCTACCCCCCCCCTTTCCCTCAGGTTCCCGCCCGCCCCGTGGGAAGCGATTCCCGTGAAGGGGGGGGGGGCAAAACTGGGAAAGTGTGTGTGGGGAAAGCAGCTGTTACATACCCTCAACGCGCAGGCGAGCAGCCCTGAATGGAGGGGGAACTCCCCCCGGGGCGGATTGGCCCCGCGGTGCCGATCGTCACGGCCGCACCGCCCACGGGGGGAGGGGGGGCGCGAGGAAGGGGGTGTGAGGGAAAGGCCTCACGGCGGAGGGCGGGACGGAGCTGGTGCCCCCGCGGCGGTGGCCAGCCTTCCCCTGCGCTAGAACACGAGGTGGAGATGGGGGTTAATGCCTTCAGTCACCGTGTTTCTCTCCGTTCGGAAAGTTGTGGAATGAGTTGCTGGGCTCCCCAGACGGAGGCTGGAGGAGCCAGGCCTGGCCGCCCGTTAGTGCTCATCTGGGCATCTAGAGCGTGCTCGGGGAAGGGTGAAATACAAACACACATGTTCCACACTTCTACTAAAATGTGTGTTTCAAGCCCCCTCACTCAGGCAATGTCTAAATCTCCTAATTTTTTCTTTCCAGCTGTTCTTCCCTTTCTCAGCCTGGGAGAGCGTTGCAGGAGCGGGCAGGGGGATGGTGCCAGGACAAGGAGAGGAGGGTCTCTGGAGCCGGGAGCTGCAGCCCGGTTTAACTCCTGGAAGGACTCTCGACAGGGAGCTTTGAGCCTGCACGGGCTGCAGTGCCTCTGGAGATCGAGCCTGAGCCTTGGAAACCGGAGGCAAGGAAGCAGAAGGGCTGGGAAATGAAGCGCTCTGGAGCTAGGCTCTTTCCAATCTCCCAGGGTGCAAAATTACAAGCACTAAAGTAATCGTCATTAGCGAGGCGGCGTGCAAGCAGCCAAGAAAGCCAAATGAGACAGGTGGGCACAGCGATGGCAGCGCCGCTCTAGGATTGCCCTGCAATGCCTTTAAATCCCCATTTCCAAACTCCAGCGGAACTTTGGATTTCGTTCTTGGAGTTGCCTGTGCTGTTACTTTTGCCCGTGGTGGCTGATCTGGGCCACTCCAGGGAAGGGGAGATTCTGCAGGCATCAGGCTGCTTGCACTCAGCAGCCCATTTTTCCCACCGCTCTCCAAACAATACAAAGATTTTCTTTCCAGTAACTTTTGGCTGTCTGCGTGAAGCGACCATTTCCAGAGAAATCCGTATTTCTGCTGCTGAGCAGGACCTGCTGGCACAGAAGGAACGGATGGAACAAAACCTCGTGTTTTGCAAGAGGACTGAAAACACTGGCTTTGAGAAGAAACGCAGCCCTGGAAATAGTAAGGGAGGGTGAGTGTTTGGGTTGTTTTTCCATGGAAAAGGTTTACAACCTTTTCCTCCGCCTCCAGCACAGATGGGATCTTCATCCTTCCTCGAAGGGAGCAGCATATCCGAGCTGTTCCCATTCAGAGCCAGCGCTGGTGATCTCCATCCCTCTCCTCTGGTTATTCCTACCAGACACCCAGGACATGAGTCTTATTGGAAAAGTTTTGGTTCTCTGTGCCCACATCATGTGGAATCGAGCTAGAAGGCACAACCACCTTTACCGTGCGCACAGAGGGGGCTTGGTTGGGATTTCACAGCCTGTGGAACAGAGACGCGGGCTGGGCACATTTGTGGGGCCACGTGGGACACTTGGCATCACCTGCAGCTTTTGGATCTGGACCCAACACATCGCCAAAAGCCCCACTGAGCCAGAGAGAGCTGCTGCTGACAGCACAGGATTAACAGTAAACTGCAAACACTCCCTTCCTGCACGTGTGCCGAGAAGAAAGCTCAGCTGGGTGAAAACATTTGGCAGCGAGGAGGAAGGGCCCTGGGAGCCTTCCTTCAGAGGATGAGGGCTCTCTCGGAGGAGCCACCCCACAGCGGGTGCCTGGAGGGAAACTCTGGGGCAGCCTGAGCCCGAGGAGCCACTCTGCAGCTCACACTGCCTGGGCTGATGCTGCTCCAGGAGACAGCTGCGTGGAAAATGGTACCTGGAAGGATGGGACACTGCAGGGGAACCAGAACCGCTCTGCAGGCAGGATGTGCACAGCTCCAGGGATGCTCTCAGCACCCACCCCTCACGCACTCCCAGGCACTGGGACACGCAGCCCTTCCAGACGGATTCCCTGCTGCCCCTGGTTCTTTTCCAGTGCTTGTGTCTGACCTCGGTTTGGCACAGCCAAGCCAGTCCACGCCCAGAGCACAGGGGAAAGCTTCTCCCTGTGCAAATCCTAGAAAGACACTGGCATCCCTCACTTTTTTAGGCTCCAGCTGAGCAAACACAGGTGCTGCTCTTCACACCCGCCAGCTGCCCTGCTCTGGGGCACGAGCTCTCTCGCTGGCTCTAGGGCTTCATTTGCACAAGCTGCCTTTTTTCTTCCCTCATCCCAAAGCCTGAGGCTGAGGCTGCTGCTCTGGGACTGGCATCACTTGCACCTGAAGGCACTGGGGCTGCCTGATAGCCCAGGAGTTCCCCCTAATTTTCGTGCCCTGCATGCCTGCTCAGAGGGGATCCAGAAGCACAGAGGTGATGCCTGCACCCCCAAATTCTGCAGCAAAAGGCAGCAGCAGGCAGATACCGTGGCCAGACAGGAGACTGATGTCCTGGGGCTTGTCAAGGCCCTGGGAAGAGGCAGCAGCTCGGGGCAGGGTGGCTTGTGTCCCCCCTGGCTACACCAGCCCAGTGTGCTGCCTTCTCTCCTGACACTATCCTGCCTGCCCAGGAAAGCTTCCTGCAGCCTGGTTATCTCTGTCTCAGCCTCACCCAGGCCAGAACAACCCCTAAACACAGCCCTGTGCTCCTCAAAGTCTGTGTGTAGCCAGGGATGGGGCCAGCTGGTTTTTAGAGACCACAGCGCATGCAAAGCCCTAAATTCCCTCCTTCATCTGTCCTGCCCAATGCCCCCACGACAGCAAAGAGGACTGGTCACTGGTGGTATATTTAGATATCAATACAAATAAAAACAAAACAACTCCCAAAAAAGTAATGACAACAAAAAGGTTTCTCTGAGAGCAAAATAGGAACATTTACAAATACTTCTGGCTCTGGCTTGGATCAAGTTAATGTTAAATACAAAAAAAACAAACACAAAAAAAAACCCAAAAGAAAACAAAACAAAAACTCCCAAACCCTGTGCCCCCCTCCCCCAAGATTATAAAAAAATAAGAATATACACATTCAAAGAGCTTATTACAGTATAAAGTTGGGGAGGCCCAGGCAGTGGTGGGGGCTGGGGCCGGGGCAGAGGCTCGTTGCCTCTCCAGGGTTTGGGGTTTATTCTTGCTCAGCGCTTTCCCAGCCCATGACTCAACGCAGGACTGGGCCTGCGGGTTCCCAGTGGCAGCTTGGGAAAGCCGGGCAACCTGGAGAGCCGGTCGGTCCCCACGGCCCCATCACCTCGTACCTAGTGACTCCCACAGCGGCGCCCAAGGGGCAGGGGTTGCCTGTGAGCTCAGCACCCCCCGGACAACCCCATCCTCCAGATCCTCCCAGGAGCAGAGCTGCTATCTCCATGGGGAAGACGAGACAAAGAAACAGGGGGGACACCATCGAGCATCCTTGTGCCTCCAGCGGGACGGGCACAGGACTGGGTACCGGGTCCCAATGCTGCCCATGAGGGGAAATGAGGGGAAGGGGGAAGACAAGACAGAGCCAGGGCCAAACTCACCGCTCCAGAGATCACAGCAGTGAGGTGGCAGGACAGCGGGGACCCTCGGGAGCTGCTAAAGGGGAGGTTGTATATATGTATCTATATAATAGCCGGGGGGTCACAGCGAGGGTATATTATATACACACATACATACAGACACACAGATGGAGCGTCAGGTGAGACCGAAGCACGTGCCTCTTCCTCAGCCCCGGGACTGGGAATACATTTCCTAGGACTTTGCAAAGTCCCTCTCTAGGTACATCTTAGGTGGTCCCAACAACAAAAAAACAAAAACCGAAAAAACAAAACAAAAAACAAAAAAAACCCCCCAACAACTTGAACAGAACACAAACCACCTCCCCAACCAACCAACCCCAACCGAAACACGACGGGGAGGAGTGAGAGCCCCTTCCCGTGCCAGCAAGTGGCAGCCACCATTTGGGTTGAATAAGGCACAGTTCCATAGCAGTGCTGACAGCTGAGGTGCTCCGGCACCACCGCCCCCACGGCTCTGCCGAGTCCCGGCGGGCACCGAGGCGGCTCAGGCAGCCCCCGAGGATGGGCAGGGGCGTCTGCAGGGAGGCGGGGGGGTCTCAGTGCCCCGGCGAGCTCTTCTCCTGGGCGGCCCGGCTGTGGTTGGTGAGCAGCAGGCCCTCGCGCTGGGCGTGCTCGAGGATGGCGGTGTAGCAGAAATAATACTGCTCGGGGGTCTGGATGCTGAAGGCGCGCTGGGTCCGCATGCGCAGCACTGTCTGGTAGATGTTCAGAGTGCCCACGTCCTGCAGCTGCGACAGGCAGATGTCCAGCGCGCAGAAGGTACCTAGGGACGACGACGGGGATGGCATCGGACACCAAACGGCACCATGGCTGCCCCCTGTGAGAACCGGAGCGGTGCTGCTCAGCCCCCCACCCATCTCCCGTGGGCATCTGGGGACTTCTCCCAGGTCTGATGGTTGCGGGAAGTCCTGAGGACATGTGTCTCAGCTCAACCATCTTGCAAACACACCGTGGGTCCCCGGGATGGAAATGGCCCAGGGAAGCTGGACTTGCCACCCCACCATCCCCAAACCTCGCTCCCTCCCATTACCTGTCCTGCCAATGCCAGCGCTGCAGTGCACCACGACTGGGGGTCCCCCAGGGTGACCCTTGAAGCGAGGTCCCAGGGCGCTGACAGCCACCCTCTGCTGCTGCTTCACGGCCCCCAAAAAGTCAATGAGAGTGGCGGCGGAAGAGGGGACGCCATAATCTGGCCAGCTCAGGTACTGGAAGTGGGACACCAGCCGCCGCTCCCTGGTCTGGGGAAAGCAGGGGCTTTAGACACTCCTTCCTCCTCTGAGCCCTGGTGTCCCCATGCCATTCCCCCCCAGGCAGCCGTGGCCACGCACCTCCGAGCTGTGGATCTCCAGGATGGTTTTCTTGTAATGGTTGAGGTTCTCTACGCCCCGGTTGGTGATGGTCAGGGCCCCAAAGCACACCTGGAAATCCTTTTCCAGGGGCCAGTACTGGCCACACTTCCTCCTGCCTCCTTCCTCCAGCCTGGCAGCAGGACAAGGACAAGCTGGTAATGTCCTCCTTGCCCTGCCTGGGACATCTCCCATGCCACCCAGCCTTGGTCCTTTGGGGATCCCCCAGGGACCAAACAGTCTGTCCTCAACCCAATGTCTCCCATCTATGGGGCTCTGGCTGGCACCACTGCTGCAGGATCACTGCACCAAGCCCAGCACTGCTCATCCGATAGCAAAAAAATCTCATTTTGCACAGAAAAACTGGGCTGTGTCCCTCCATGAGCGCTCACCGGGTTGTCATCACGATCACCAGGACGTTCTGCTCCCACACCATGCGCCAGAAGTCACCGTAAGTGTTTTCCAGAGGCCCTGCAGGGACAACCCACACGTCAGCCCAAAACCTCACGGATTTGGGCAACCCCTTGCCCAGCTGCATCCACCAGCCCCCCACCACCCCCACAGGGAAGCAGAGCCCCTTCCTGTAGGGGCGGACCCAGGCGTGGATCCACGAACACTGCCTGGAGCTGTCACTGACTGCCGCCCCCAGCACCAAGTCCCTATGGCTCAGCACTGATGCCACCTCTCTGCTCATCCTCGGGCAGATGGGGCAAATCCCGAGCTGGGATAGGGGCAGGGGGAAGGAGAGGGCTGCTGCCATGGACGGAGGAAGATGGATCCCCTTGATCTCTCCCAGGAAAAACTTCAGTCCACTAGCTGGAAACTGGAAGGGGAATAAATATACCCAGGGAGGAGTAAATACACCCTGAGAGGAGGGGGACCTGCTGGGCAGTGCCCTGCTCCCGGGATGTCCCCCATGGCCAGCGGCTGACACGGGGCAGAGAGGTGGAACCCACGGGTGCACCAGGAGCAGAACAACCCCTTGTTGGCTCAGCCATACCCTGAGTGCCAATGTAAGCATTCCTCTGCTTGTAGCCATCCATGAAGCTCGCGTTGATGTAGTCAGTCAGCTGCAGGGAGAAAAGCAGGGATGAGATAAGGGCTCCAGAACGCTGTGCCTGGGACAGCTGCGCCGGCTTCCTACAGGACTGTGAGTTCCCATCTGGGCTGGCTCACCTCCGGGCGGCTGTACGGCTTCGCCAGCTTGACACGGGTTTGGTCCAGGCAGGGCACGTCCCCGTACCGGTTCTTGTCCTGGTTGTAGGGTGCCCTGGGAGGCGGGGGAAGAGGGAAGCAGGGATGTACTCCAGGCAAGGCAAAGGCAGCATCCCTCCCTCCGTGCAAACCTCTGGGGCCCGTAGCCTGGGCTCTGCTGCCATCACCTGGCCAAAGCCTCGGGAAGCAGAGTCCCGGCCAGGTCCCGGTCCCTGCTGTCCCCTGCAGCTCCCTCCTATTCCCACAGGCTGCAGGACCCAAAAAGGGGGCTCACACCATCCCTAGGCCGGGGTTCTCTGTTGCTAACCCAAAGCACCACACCATAAAGAGGCCGCTGGACCACCATCCAGCAGCAGAAGCGTGGAGGGGGGGCACCCAGCTTTTTGGGGTGAGAGGGGCACCTGGCTCCCTCCCACCGACTCACAAAGAGCAGACGAAGGTGCCGGCCGGGCTCCTGCGCCGAATGTCTTCGTACTCCTCGTAGATGCCACGTTTCTGCTTGTGGCTGACATGATCCAGCAGCTCCTGGAGGGTGACGGACTTGGGCCCGGGGACATGGACGGAGCCGTTATCTTTGGGGGCCGCCAGCGGCACCAGGATGAGCTCGTCCAGGGGGTCGGGGTGCCCGTTCTGCTGGGGCAGGAACCGGCAATTCCAGCTCAGAGGGTCCAGTTTGAGGGACCCTCCGAGGTACTCGGGGAGGCATTCCCGGGGCAGGTGTTCCTTCAGCTCCGACATCTTCACCATCTGCACCTGTGAGAGGAAGAGGAAAGGCAGGGGTGACTCCAAGAAGGCTGGAGAGCATTCACTGGGGACGGGGACAGGGATGCCAAAGGTCTGGTGCTCAGCAGCTTCCAGCAGATGGGGCTGAATGGCACAAGCTGCTTCCACCACCCTGTCACAAAGGGAAAACAGCTTCAGCCCTGCCCCCGAGGCTCCTGTGCCAGGAGAGTCCCATGCCAGGAGGGTCCCCACTCACCCGCTCCCGCAGCTTCTCCTTCAGCAGCAGGCTGATGATGGAGTAGGGCACGCGGAACCACATGGGCGCTCCCACGATGAAAACCTTCTTGAGCCGAGCCGGGAAGGCGCCCTGTGGGCGTGAGGAGGAGGTCAGATCCACTCTGCTGTGGCAGGGGACATATCCCAGCAGAGGTGACAACCAGCAAAGGGACCCCATGACAGCAACGCCACATCTCAAGTGTGCCTCGCACGCTCACAGCCGTGCTTGTTTTTATGAGTCGATAAGGAAACAAATTATTTCCTTGGAATTAGGTAGGCAGAGGGTTTGGCTCCGGGGGGAGAGGTGAAGACTGGGAACCGGGATTATGCAAAGAACACGCCCCGGCCACTATTTACTCTTATTGCTTTTTTTTCCGGAGAAGGGAGGAGGCACCAAATGCCAGCACGATTGAAAAATAATTTGCATCTGTTTTCCCAAAAGCACTGCCAGCAGCTGTGAGAGGAATCCGGCCCGGGGACAGCTGATCCCTCCCGCCCGCGCGACACCGCAGCCACAGCCGGGTCCAGCCTGGCAAGCTCCCAGCGCCTTCCCGAGGTCCTGCGGGGCTGGAGCTGGTGCTCCTCGGCTGAGACGTGGTCAGCGTGGTCTGGGGTGAAAACTGATGCCAAAACCACAGGACTTTGGGTTCTTGGTGAGCGAGTGGCCCATACACTGTCCCCAGACACCAGATAACTCCCAGGCACCACCTTGAGCAGATTGAGGATCTTCTTGCTGAGGTCCAGCTCGAAGTTGGTGTACTGTGACCCTGCCATGTCGTAGATGAACACCAGCCCATTCCTTTGCGTCTCAAAGCTGAGAGAGGGAAAAGAACGACGTCAACCCCACAACGTGCAACCACTTGGCTCCAGCATCAGCAGCTCTGCCCCACACTGACCCCCAAAAATCCCTTCCCTTGCTTCCAGAAGGACTCACAGACCCAAACCTTGCTTCTACACTTTCAAGCTGCTCCACCATCTCTTCCTACACCCTCATTTAAGCCTGACTCGTGCCTTAAGCCTGCCTCAGCAGCATCACCCGTGATGGGTAAGGTCAAAAACAGAAAGAGTCCAGCAGGATAAATGGCAGGCGAATGTCCCGAGTTTATATTTTTGGCAGGGCTCACGTTACGTCTGGCTGATGGCGGGGCTGTCTCCTCCCCAGCCAAAGCCTGCAGGAATCTGGGACTTTGCTAAACTGAACCCAGGGCGTGGACAGGGCAAGGCTGCAAAGAGCCTGGTTCAGGGCTTGGGGGATTTTGTTCCCCTGCTGAACAGCTCCATAAGGAGGACTGGCTGGGGTTCAAACCAGGGAATTTCACGCCATGGGGAGCAGTGACCTCCCTGGGGGGGAACGTGCTCCCCGGGGACCCTCCAGTGTGAGACAGGCTACCTCTGCAAGGCAGGCTCACCTCTCCACAGCTCGGTCCAGCAGGTAGAAGAGCGCCTGGAGCACCACGTGCTGCACGCTCTTGCTGGGGTGGTGCAGCTTGGCTGTGAACAGGGCGATGGAGGCTCCTGAGGGGTCTCGCACGCTCTGTGAGGGAACAGGGTCAGGCTCCCGCAGCAGCCACGCAGAGCAGAGCTGGGAGAAGCCACCCAGCTGGGGTAACTCAGCGGGGGACACCCCCACCTACCAGAATGGTGAACTTCCCGCTGAGCAGCTCTGAGCGCAGCGGCTCCTCGTGCGGCTTGAGCTTGACAATTCCCTCCTTCAGCCGTGTCTCCTGCAGGCAGGGAGGGGAGTGGCAGGGGGCACGGGCACGGCCCACCTCTGCCCCATGGGGCACCCGGCCATCCGAGGGAACCTCTGCTCCATGGGATCATTTTCCAGCACACCCCCCAGTAACAGGAGGAGCAGCTTTGCCAACAGCAGGTTGGAAAAGGCACGCACGGATCTATATCCATAACAAATAGGGAAATGCTCTGTGGGCAGCACACACTAGCCAGGAGGGCACCCCATGAGCTGCTCCCAGAGGAGGGGAAGGGATTTGGATCGGCAAGATCTCCATGGCGACCCGCCTTGGCTGAAAAAGGATTTTCCAGCTGGATAAAACTTGTAAGGGAGAGAGAAAAAGAAAAAAGAGCAGGGGGAGGGTGGTCCTAGAGAGCAGAGATCTCCCACAGAGCAGGAAGCCCTCGGCTGGGGGGTTCCAGCCCCTCTCACTTACCCGGTAGGAGTGGAAGAGCTCGATGGCCCGCAGGACGTCGAACTTGCGGGCCATGAGGAACTTGACGGCCACGTTCCAGGAGAGCGGGGACACATTGTACTGGCCTGTCCACTTGTTGATCTCCTCCAGGAACTGCTTGGTCGCCTGTGGGAGAGAGCAGGGGTGCGTGGTGAGACAAGGTGAGAGGAAGAGGAGGAGGAGAAAGAGTGCCCGAGGAGAATCCCTGGTCATTGTTGGAGGTACAGTCCACAACAGACCCAGCAGCTTCTCAGGTTGAAGCAGAGAGTTCCACAACAAAAGGGGTAAGGGCAGTGGTGATGGAGACTGCAGAAATGCCACATGGGAAAGGGAGCAAGGGGTGGGAAAAATGGCCTGGAGGTTGGGGGACACTTATAGAAGGGAGAGGGGGAGCAAAAGGAGCATTTTACAGGCAACAAAGTCCCATTCAGACACGGCATCCCCAGCACAGCCCCATCACCTGGCAGTGGCCTCCCGGGGCTGCAGCTCCACCACGGAGCAGTGAACTTGGCTGTGGGGACACGGGTAATGCACACGGAGGGCTGACACTTCGAGCTGCTACGGGACATGGACCAGCTCGCCCAGTAACACCAGTTTCACACGTACATGGAAGAGCAGGAGGGTCCCAGGGCGCAGCTTGGCCTTCTGCTGCGGATCGATCCCCACGGGATCTCGTGTCCCACACGGGAGCCCCAGGGCAGATGGGGCGGCACAGCCCAGTCTTCCACCACATCCTGCTCAAAGGATGCAGGCAGGATGGAGGGAGACACCAAAACGCCTTGCTCCCAGCCAGGCATACGCCAAAATGAAACAGCTTCCATCCTCCCCAGAGCGGAGGATGGCGATGCGGTCCGAGGAGGTGGAGGAGGGACAGGGAGTGCTGAAGGCTGGCTCCAGGAGCAGGGAGCGCAGGCAGGCGGCGGTGTAGGATGTCAGGCGGCGGCGCGAAGTTACTGGGATCTATTCAGAGTTACTGGGAGCTATTGAGCCAGAAAAGCTTGTCGGTGTTAATGACTTCCGACAGGAGGAAGCAAAGGGCCGGGGTTTATCGGCGGCGCGAGGCTTGGCAGGGACAGCAAGCCCCTCTCACGGGACGAGCCAAAGGAGCCCGGCTCATCCCAGGGGTCTGTCTCCCAGCACACTGCAGCCAGGAGCTCCCTAACTTGGTCCCAGAGTTGCACAAAGCAGCCAGGCAAGCTCCAGAGGAAAATAAACGGGGCACTACAGGAACCATCTTCAGCCTTAGCACAGCACACATCAACAGATACAGGAACATACCCCATCCATAACATATCCTATCCAATATATCCTGGGCACAGCTCCACTTTGCCAGGGCATCCCCTGAGGCGCCCAGCTGCCCAAAATCCAGGGCTGCAGATGCAAAGCCAAAGTAACAGTGAAGATGATCCTTCCCCAGCACATGCAGGATGGTCCAGGTACGGGGCTGGGCACCAGGCACAACTCCCACTCCCCTCGCACAGAGACCAGAGCCGACGCCGCAGCCTGAGATGGCAATGATACCCCAAGATGATGGGAAGGGTGTCCCCAGATGATGGGAAGAGGATCCCAAAGGGCATCATGGCAATGACGAGAGGATGCAACCTGTGGTTCAGGTCTCCTTCCTCAACATTTAACCCGTCACACTTCACACAATCCCATTTCCAGCACCCATCACAAGGGACGACGGGCTTTTTGCAAGGGGAAGACACACAAGAACAAGCACTGGCTTTGCAGGGCAGTTCAGCCATGAAATCCAGCTTTCCCTGGGAACAAAACCAAATTCCAAACTTACCAGTGCCACCATTCAGCAGCAGGGAGCCAGGCGTTACGGAGCTGAGCATCAATGCCAGCCGTAACTCTGCCCCCTTCGTGCACTCCACTGGGTCTCATCATCATTCCTAGCCCCAATCCCACACGGATTTATACACACGTCAATCCCAGCGGAGCAGGGATGGCTCCACATGCCGAAAACAAAGCCTGTGACCCAGAGCTGCAGCAAGAAGCCCTGTTTCGGCAGCACTGTGAGTGAAATTGTCAGTGGCCGGGTGTTTGCAACAATGCTGGTCTTTGGAGTGCTGGCGTCATCCACGTCCCCGCTGCGCTGGAGCAGGGCGGTGACAAAGCCACCGCTGCCGGAACCCGGGGGTTCTTCCAGCCCTCCTCCCCCAGGCAGCAAACCTACCCTCCTACTTCAGCGTGGGGAAGCGAGGGATAAATCTGTGAAAATTGCAGCTGGGCTGAAAACCCTCAAGGAAAATTGGTTTGGCTCCTCGGGGATAGGCTAGGCAGGGAGCTGCACACAGCCAGGAGAAGAGATGTCCCAAGGCTGGCCTAAAAGGAGAAGAGTGAATTTCCCCCTGGCTTGCTGTCGGTAACAGGGGAGCGGAGGAAATCTTGATGGTCCCAGGAAGGATGAAGGCATGTCAGGAAGGGCATGTTCCAGCCCAAACCACTACTTACCCAGGAAAAGAAGAAAACTTCCATTATTTTGGCTTCCGAGCCGTGAAGGGCAGCACGAAAAGCAGCCTTCCCCACACCAAGCTGATGACTCAAACCTGGAGCCATTACTGCAAACATCTCTTCACCTTCTCCATACAATATTCCCAAACAAACCAAACATCTCAGATCCCTCTCCCGGGATTCTGCTCCCGCTGCAAACCAGCCTTCCCTGCCACGGCAGGATCTCAAAAAACCCTGTTTCTGGAAGCTTTGCCCCCTCCATGACACAGGAGAAACGCAAATCTCAGGCACCTGTGGGGACAGAGGGCAAGAACACTCCCCATTCCTTGGGATTTTATTACCCTGGAGAGAGCAGTACTGCTCTCAGGAGGAAAAAGCCTGGTAGCTCTGCATTTGCTGAGCACCAGCGCAGGCTGCAGGAGGGGCTCTTCCACGGAGGTTTTGAGAACTCAGCATCCCAACCCTCCTAAATGTGTCACACTAAACCTCCCCGTAGAAACGAAGGATTTTTAAAGGAGAAAACCAACCAGCCAACCAACGGGGAAAACCGACCATTTTGGAAGGAAAACAGGACCTTTTGCCTTCGCACTGCAGTCCCCAGCGCCACCAACGTGGCCAGTGTGACAGCCCGAGGGGGCAGAGGGAGCCCGGCAGCTTGCCCACTCCCGCTCCCGGGCTCCACATCCCCATCCAGAGGGAAGCCCAGCGGCCGCGGGTGGGCAAGCCTGGGGAAGAGGACAAAGGAGGGGACAGGCAGGGATTGCTCCGGCCACCCGAGGCGCCCCGGCCGGCTCCTGGGCCCCGTTCCCCGAGCCCAGCAACATCCTCCCGCGGTGACGCAAGGCCGGCGGAGGAAGCCGGGACGTCACGGGAGGCCTGGGGCGTGGGAAGCGCGTGCACACGCATCCCCACGCATCATCCCCGCGCATCATCCCCACGCAGCACCCCCGCGCATCACCCCCGCGCCAGCCTGCCCACGGCGGGGAGGCCTGCCAGCGGGGACACGCTGACGGGGACGTGGGACCCACGCCCCGGCACCCACGGCACGGGCCTTGCGAGGGCTCCTGCGGAGCGGGAGGGCTGGAGGGGGTTGCGTGGATGGGGGTTGTGCTGCGCGGGTTGGGCGGCTGCGTGGATGGGGGGCTGCGTGGATGGGGGGCTGCGTGGATGGGGGGCTGCGTGGGGGGCTTCCCATCGGGAGAATCGCCTCGCTGGGAAAAAGCAGCCTTGCGACCCGGGGTAGCCAAATAACCATGGGAAAGGAACCGCCGGGGTCCTGCCCAGCCCGACCCGGGGAAGGGGAGCCCGGCGGGACCTACCTGCTCCTCCTCGGCGCTGAGCTCCGCGGCCATGCTGCGCGCCGCGCCGGGCCGGGCCGG
>VWPU01021716.1:0-15197 GCA_013398955.1 Callaeas wilsoni | reverse complement strand
ACGGGATATGTGAAGTGTCTGAACTGAGTCTGGTTTAAAACACCACAAATACAAAAATGCTCTGACTCTGTCTTGAGTAGACCAGAGGCTGAAAACGTTTCTGTTTTGTTCCCAGCAGGAAGGAGAAAAAGAAGTGGAAGCTGACAGAGCAGCTCCTGAGAAGGAGGAGAGGAGTGAGCCTAGCCTGATCTGCCCCCCACCGCACAGCCAGAGCTACCTCCCTCCCGAGGACCTGCAGAGCTGCCTTGAGTCCCACATCAGGGAGGTCTTTGGGCCCTCTCTTCCCGAGGACTGGCAGCAGACACCCCTGCGGGAGAACAGGCTGAAGTATCGCCTGCTGGCCCAGCTGGCAGCAGAGCTGGGACACGCTGTCCCCAACTCCCAGCTGCACCGGATGCGCCGCGCCGGGGATGTGCTGGGTTTCTATTGCACCCCCGTGAAGGACGGGACCAAGTTCGATGAACTCGCGGCTGCAGAGCTGCCCCCAAACCTGAAAATCATCTGGCAGCAGTGACTCTCCTCCATGGAGCATCTTCATGACTGGCTTGTGCTGCAGGGCAGCAGCAGAGCCCTCTCGTTGGGGTGAGAGCTGTGAATTTCACTAATAAAACTTCACTGAAATCTCTTCACTCAGTAATGGTGAAGTCTCCAACAGCCCTATAAAATCAGCTGCCATCGAGGCACTTTGTTGAATTCTCCAACGTCTGTTAAGGGCCCTGTTTATTAAGTTCTTTGGATGTTAGTTTTTCTTCCCATCTAACTGATGATGCAGGTCTGCTTTTAATCAGAGGCGGCAGGCAGTGAAGTCACGAGGACAAGAAAAGAAATGCAACAAAATGCGAAATGCATGCTACTTCGTGAGTGTTTTCTGTGAAACAAATTGTTTCCAGTGAGGTTGAGAGTCTGTGTGTGTGATCTTTCTGGGAATAATCCAGAAATGTCCTGGTTATGCCACTCTGTGCCCTGAACCTTTGCTCCCCTGGTTTCTTTCACCGTGCTTTCATGCTTAGGCACTGCTGCTTTTGTGCGTTACAGTGCTCAGTTTCTTAACTGAGCAAACTTCTCAAGTGCTGCTTTCTTCTCAAAAGCTCTGAAGAAATTTAAGAAACCCTTTCTTTTCTCCTTTTGACTCTTGGAGAATTACAGAATAGTGTAAGTGTACATCTGCATGTTCCACTGGTGGGTGAACTGGGGTGAGTGAACTGGAGATGTTTCACTGGAAGGCTGAATTCACCATGGAAGGCTGAATGTTCACAAATCCCTCCCCTGTAGCTTATGGGAAACCACAGTGTGACAAAAGGCTGTCATCTTGTTGGCTTCAAAGGCTATTTGGGAGCAATGAATTGGAAGTTACTTTTTCATGAAATTATGTCTTACCATCAAAAACAGAGATACTTGTACCTCCTTGTTTCCTCTTAACACTCACTGTCTAAGAAAACACTTCCAGTGGTAGTTGCACTTCGTGCTCATTCCCCTTTCTGTGTCTCTCCCAGGATGTAACTTTGATAGCCCATGTAATGTGATGAGAGGGAAAAACTGGACTGGGAATTAAGACAGGCAAGAAAGGAGCTCAACGGGAGTGTCTTGTGTTTTCTGTGTCTGAGTTGAGTCAAACTGCCATTTCCGTGATCTCAGACATATCAGTCCCTTGGAGGTGCAGACCTCATGCTTCCATCAGCACAGGAAGCTGCAGGAACTGGAGTACAAGGGAAGAGGATCAGACATGGGCGTTTGAGATGCAAAACATTTAACTGCTTGTACCAAGGTGAAAATGTAATGATGTAATCTGAAATTACATTAACGTTTTGCACACAGTGCCTGTGCTGTGGAAGGGCATGACTTCTAGGTGCTTAATCACTTTTTTATCCCTGGGCTTTCAAAAGTTTGTCACTTGAATTGAATTGAATTATAAATAAACAAAAGCCCTGCCCATGCATCTTTCTTTGTTTTAGGCCAAAGCAGTAGTGAAGATCATAAGAAAGTGTGAAAAAGGCAGCTTAGGAGGGTATTTCTTAACAAAGTGATTCAGAACAGATTCTTCCCTTTGGAATTTTGATTACAGCAGTAGTGAGAACACTTATCAAAGGCTCCTCATGGCCACAGAAAGCACGGCCCAAGTCTGAACCTTATATTCCTAAGCCAGAAGCAGACATCAGTAGAGTTGGAAGAAGAACGAAACACCCTAAGACCAGACACAGGTATTCCAGATTTTCTTTGTGTCACAGACAAATGAAAAACTGGCTCACGTGTTTGCTTTATTGATTTTTTTTTTTTTGCTTCCGTTTTGGAAAAAATATACAAAAAAAAAAGAAGAACCAACATGGAAATGTGAGGTAAACATTCCAGTAAAAGTACAGAGGCTCCATTCTTTAAAGGAGACACACAGCAGTTATCACCATGCTAGAAGAATGAGATGCAGGAAAATCCTAGAAACAGTGAAAAATCATTTAATGAAGCCTTTGCCCCAGTTTTAGCCATTGTAAATGGGCTTTTTTTTTTTTATTACTCCCATCCCCAATGCATACTTAATTGTCTTTGTAGTGCTTAGACAAAGTTGTTAAATTGTAAAATAGCAGTTTTGGTATAAATTCTGTATGGTAGAATTTACAAAAAAATGCAGACTGCTACTACAGACTCAGCTGTTTCTCTCTGTCTTTCCTTCTAGTTTGTTTTTTTTTGGTGGTTGTTTTTTTGTTGTTGTTTGTTGTTTTTTGTTTTTTGGTTTTTTTTTCTGACTTGTCAAAGCCCCTCAGGAAAAAAATACATTTTGGGTGGCAAAACTGGCTTCTTGGCTATGCCAGTCTGAATGCCAAGGAATGCCACCCCAGTGAAGGAGTGGTGTCACTTTTCCTTTGCACCAGTGTCACTAGTTACCCCACAAATCTATGATGAAGTGATGAAACACTTAAAGCGCAGCCTCAGCCCCACAGTGGTGGCTGTATATCCCCATAGTCAATTCCTGAAGCCAGGTTTCACTGGGAGCTTTAGCTGGGCCTTGGGGAGGAATGAGGATCTAGGGAGATGATATAGTCAGCTCACATGCTATCAGCTACTACTATAAATTTTGACGTCCAGTCTGTCTATACTGCAGACCAAGGATGTTTTAGTTATTCTTCAATAACTGGCACAATCACCCACACCAGAACAATCAGGCTTTGATTCAGTGAGGTGCTTAAGGGACATGCTTCTAGTCTGGAAACTGGGTCGTAACAGAAGTCCATTAACTCCTAGGGAACACTTAAGTAGCTCACTGAATCAAGGATGGATTTTTGTTTCTCGTTGATAGTATCATTAAGGTTAGATTCCTGATTGCTGTTATTTTAATATGAATTAAATATATGCAATTACTTCAGATCCATGCTGAGTTTACTCAGATGAGAATCTGACTCAGCACTTCTTACGGTAAGAAAAGGTAAAAGTGAATTTTTTTTCCCCCCAAGATATATAAATTCAAAACTGAGAAGAAAAAAAATTGTGTACAAATATCACATAACAACATCAACAATTCCATAGATGTAGTTCCTCAGTGCACACTTCAAACAAGAAAAGGTTTTTTTTGTTCTTTTTCCATTTTGCTTTTAAAGTCTGGCATAATAATATTAAAGCTGACAAAAAATCAGGGCAAGCTACATCACTTCCTCATACAAAAAAAGTACAAAACATTAGCCTCTAACTAGACATAACATAATACTGGTCATCACAGTTAGACATTTAGTAACTGTGTGTCTTGGAGTATTTTACTGGAGGGTAGTAAAAAATAGCTTCGGCTGCTGATCTCCCATCTCAGGTTACTTCAGTCATAGAGGCAGAGTGATTCTGCAAAGAGGAAAAGGCAACACACATGAATGTTTGTATACAACAGTCCGGCACTGACATACCCTAGTGTGCAAAAGCAATGGGAAAAATCCTCGCTCACAAAACCTGCATTGTAGATATATGGTCAATAACTGTAATTTAAGAAAACTATCTTGTTGATTTCTAGTGGACATCAACAGCTAAAGTCTAGTCCCTACCTGCACTTCACAGTCCAGTAGCTATAAACAGCTGACTGGACAAAATTCTTCTCACAGCTCATGAATATTTTCACCTGCTCAGCCCTTCTGTCATACACAACACAATGTGGATATGTAAGTAGCACTTATTTCTGCACTATAAACCCATCGAGAGAACACCTAATGCACACAGTTCTGCAGATTTAGTGGAAAGTCTTCCAGTAAATCTTTGCCTAATCAAAATTGACTCTTCAGTTAAGCAAAGTATTTCTGGACATTAGAGATGGTTTTTACCATTTTTTAAAAAAATTCCTCTTTTCAGTTTATTTCACAGAGAGTTTAACAAAAGTTGCTATTGGTCTTGCCACACATCATGTGTGACAGGCCATCTAATAAAAGAAGTAGAATTTAAAGAAGAAATAAATACACCAGTGTATTTCAGGTAACTCATGAACTACAGTTTCTCCTTGTTCGTAGAATTTCTTGGCAGATTGCATTTACTTGTCTGTTTTGAAAGGACTGGGTATGATGCAGTTATGCCAACACAAGGCATTTGAAGTTAGTGTTTTTGACAGAAACACCATCAATATTGATGTTCCCAGTAGCTATTTTTTTGCAGGCTTGAAAGAATGCTATTAATTTCTCTTCTGATGGCTTAGAAAAAAGTATATGATTCCTTCGTATTTTAGAAGATACTGAACAGTAATTAGGATAAGAAACCTAATCTCTGTAATATTTTTGAGGATAGAATAGTTTATCTTCAGGAAAGATGAAATCCTTCATACATCCCAAAAATTGTCTGGAGTGTGATTAGGCAGAATTATTTTTACTTTTCTCTCAGTTTTCTATTTGTCTAAGCAATAGTTTGTCAGGCATGTGAAATCCCACTTCTTTAGCTGTGGATGTGTATGGGGGCAGAAGATCTCCAGTATTTGTTAGTTTCAGAGATAAATGCCTTAAAACAAACTCTGCCATGATGCAGATTCACTCTGTTCAATGGGCTTGAAGTGAGGCATGTGTAGTTAGGTACAAAACTACTTTTTACTCTGCTGCAACAGAAAATATGCTTGGTGACGGTCTGGGTAAGAGGATTTACAGTACCTGTGCACTCAGTGTCTCCAGAGGACTTTCCACTCTTGGAAAAGCCATTAGTGGCATTCCTCGTGGGTCTTCAGGCTTCGGTTTAGAAGGAGCTGCATGATTGCCCTTAAAGTTATGGACAACACATATCCCCTGTGTAATGCAGAAAAAAACTGGAGTGAGGTCAGCGTGTACTGTCCCCAGGAAAAACCTGGAGAGGGAATTACCATGGGGGTCACAACTGCCAGTTTTTGCACAGAATTGAACCTGGGTTTGGGTTAAAGGCATCATGTGTCTCAGCCTTGGGCTGCAGTGTGTTTACCGACATGGCTGGGCATGATGGACTGCCTTGCTGATGAACAATTCTCAGCCTTTTTTACATTTCACATTTGACAGAGCTGAGACCTCCACGTATGCCTTATCATCCCAGAACCACAACTACCTGAATGATGCCCTTTACTGGCCAAATACTCCCTTCTGACTCTGACTTTGTTACTTCCAAACAGTGAACACAGCTCCGTGGATGGCTGAATCTCCCTCACATCTGGATGACACCATTTAGCACCATTCCTGCATGCTTCCAGCACTGCTGCTCTGGTGTTTATCCCACAAATCCCTCCCTTATGCATGACCAGACTCACACCACCCACATGGTGATGGTGATGCCAGTAAGAGCAACCACACATGGCAGTGTGTGGCTTGAGGACATGGGAAAAAAAGGTACACAGGAGCTGACATGTTTGCTGGTGGAGTGATTCCTGCAGGCAGCTCCTTGCTGGCTGTTCCCCTTCACTGCCACAGCCCCGAGCAAGAAGCAGGATGCAGCCTGGGTGGGTCCTGTGCCAGCATGATCTGTGCCAGGGATCTGACAGCACCCCTCTGGGGAGAACCCTTCCACCACTGGATATGAACAATGCATTTCTTGTGTAATGCTCATGGTAGTCCCAGCTGACAGACAATGAAAAGACAAGTGACAACATTTTTACTTCTAGAAGGTGACTTCAGGCAGAGAACTGGGCTGAAATTCAGCTTGTGACACTTGCAGGGTGCAAGACGGTCTGCAAGGTCAAAATGGAGCTGGGGAAAGGCTGTCACTGCCACCAATAGGTACTGGGAGCAGAGACATTGTCCTGGCCTGATAGATACAGCAACTGCCTCTTAAATTGCATGGGGGATGTTATAGATATATATTATAATATTGGCTTTCCGCAGATATTAAAGAAGGTTAAATGTATAATGTTAAAATGGATTCACAATAAGAATATGACTGTAGTTTGCTCTGTTAATAGTGGATGTAGTGATGCAATCCATCCTTGAGTGGAAGGAATTGGTGTAGATAAGATACAAGAAAGTTCAAAGGGGGGGTTAAGGAATGATCCATCCAGAGCCCCTTGTTATTGCTGGTGCTTGTCAGAAGCAGGATGGGAGGATGTAGATTTGTTGTAAAAAGGAGAGTGATCTGACCTGGTCCCTGCTCTCCAAATCCCCTGAATCGGCTGAAGCTAAGCTCATAGCGCAGGCCGAATCCAAGAGCCTAAAGAGCATGCGTGACAAGGAAAGGTAAAAAGTTCAACTGAGAGAAAGACCCCGGCCCCTGAGAGGAAGACTCTTCTTCATCCCTGAAGACCCCGGCCCACGACCACCAGGAGGCACTGCGCATGCGCAAATAACCTTTGCGTTCATTTTAATACGAAGCAGGGAAAGGTCATGAATATGTATAGGTGCATTTAGAAGTTTAATGCATATGTAAAACTTTAAAGGATAAATACAAATATAACTGCTTCGGGCGGTTCGGACCGTTGGCGGGACAGAGACCGCTGGCCGCCCGGTGCCGTATCTTTTGCTTTATTGTCTTGTCCCTTATTGTCCCTTTATTAAAAGCTTTAAATCGTGACAGGAGAAAAAGCGTGTTTTTCACAGGTGAGATTTAAACTGCCCTTCCTAGGGGGAACCAGACCAATTATTCCCATTAAAGTCAGGGAGATTCAGGTCAGAGGCTGTAGACATCTTTTATCTGAAACGAACAAATGACACTTGAAGGTTTGTTGTTGTTGCTTTTTAAAGTACAGAATAGAAAAAAAAAAATCAGTGACAGGACAATCGAGATTTAAGGGATCTTTGAAACCTAATCCTTCTTGATTACAGGGATAAAGTGTCTGTTGCTATGCAGTGGATAGTTTTGAAACATATTTTGATTAAATGGAACCAGGCACATTTCTTGGTAGTAGTGAGAATGACCTGGACTGCTTGCTGTGTGAGTAAATCCTCAGCAAGAGACCTCTTACCAAATAAAACAATTAAGCCACACAGCCCACAGGCCAGCCAGCTACACTCAGAGTCCGGAGAGATGCTCTTCCTAGATTCTGTGGGAAGGCCTTTGATATATTTTAATATGCTTGGTTATCCTGTGAGGGAGTGAACGATTTCAGCCTGACTCTAAAAGCTGCAAAGGGAGGTAGTTTTATCTCCAAGGGAATTTATCCTGATCTTCCTTTCTATTGCACTTCTTTTACCGTCCAAAACAAAACGGAGAACCAGGATCACAGCTCAGAGCCTCAGGAAACACCCTATACTTCACACTTTTGCCAGATACAAGGCATGCAGAGGGGTTTTGCAACACAAGTTTGCCAGAGAAGGAGTCTCAAGCACATCCTCCTTTTGATATTGAAAACTACACCACCTTTTGCAGCCTTTTCCAGAACAGATCAAGTAAGAACATGTAGAGTAAGTAAAATAATTGAAATATATAAAATGTACAAATGCTACCAAATTAGACTTATCAATTAGTATGAACCTGATTTCATATTAGGATTTTCTTTGATAATACATTTAATTAGATGGGGCTAGAATTAGATCTTGCAGGCTACAAGCAATTAGCAACTTTTTAGGTTGTTTTTTTTTTAAAACTGTGGTATTTTTAAAACAAACACAGAAGGACTGATGGACTTACCAGAAACAAGGCTACAGCACTCCCCAGGATGAAGCCTGCGATCACGTCTGAACAGTGGTTTCGATACTCAGACACTCGATTTAGCCCGGTGAGGAAGGCAGCACACAGGGTTCCCAGACACAGCACGGGCTTGGCTAGCCTGCTACTCTTTGTTTTAATTGTGCTTGTGATGTACATCTGGAAGAAAGAGCAAACCAAAGGTAAAAAGAGGCTCCACCAGAAATGCATCTTTCCCACCCAGATAAATCCTAAATCAGCAAGAATGTGACAAACCCCCTGATTCATTAAAAAAAAAAAAAGGCATTGGGAAATGGAGGAAGAGGTTTCAGGTAATTCAGAGAACACTTTTAGGCGTACAAACCCAATACTGTTAAATTATGTGAAATATCTCCTTGCATTTACATACTGGACGTTTTCTGAGCAGTTATGCACAGGCTCAACTTTATTGATTTTGTGAAAGCACTGGCTCGCATAGTGGCAAACACACCCCGAATGCACACGACTAAATGTTTGCAAAGGACTCAGGAATTCACGCTTATACTCCTGCAGAAACTCTAATATGCAGAAGATGGAGTGCTTAGAAGCTGTATGAACTGACTGCTCCAGTTTCCTAGATGGTGTTAAGTTTAAGGAACAGAGAACATTGAGAGAAACCATTCCAGCCATTTTCCCTGCAAGACGAAAGGAAACACACAGTATTAGAGTGGTTTCTTTCAAAACAAAGTTGATTTTGAGAATTTAATTCCGGAGCATGAAGCTTCACTGTTCTATGAGTATTTTTTAAGGACCCCCATGTGCTTCTGGCAGTTTGCTGGGGATTTTTCAATACATTCTGACAGAGTTAAAACATGTGGGTCACTGTTAGCAGCCTGTCATTAATTCCAGAGCCACAAAATAACAAAAGACCAAGCAAACTGAAATCGATGGCAAAGCAATTCATTAAAATCCTTTTCGGCCAGCAAGTATGTAAGCCTGCATGATTCCCAAAGCTTTGATAACTGCAGATGTTCCTGCTTGCTTTGTTTTTCACACCTAAACCCGACTGCAAGGGATGCCTCACGACAGCTAACAGTGAGCACTAGGTGGCAACCTTGCCCCAGTCCTGGGTGAGCTTGCACTCAGCTTGCAGCTGAGGTTGAGCTGCACCTATCACCAAAACTCACATTAAGGCCCCTTGGAAACAATAGGAAAAAAATAAAATATTGCCACTGCGTGAATAATTACCACCCACCCTTTCACCCTATGCACTCCTTCTAGTCAATTCAATGAGCAATAGGGAGCCAGATTTCTTTCCTGTTCCCCACCGAAGCACTACTGCTGTTTGCAGCGTCCAAAGGAAAATCCATCACCTCTTTAAAGTAAGAATGCAGTCCTGCTGCGACAGCTGTGAACCCCAGCTGCAGGGAACAACCCACACATGCTTGTTTCCTTACAGGTATAAGATGAAGCTGGATCTTTGGGTTACCCACATGGGAGAGTTCTCTTTGTCACAGATGGGAAGTATCTGTAATTGGAGTTTCACATGTCTTGGCGAGAAAACGTAAACTTAAACTTGTAGTAAAAAGAACATTTTTAGCAATGAGGGTAATCAACCATGTGAACAGATTGCTGAGGGAAATCTGTTAAACCCTCGTGAGGAGGGTTTTAAACAAGACAAACTGTTTTCCTAGAAGGTGGGCTCCAGTTCATCCCTAAGCCACATGCTAAGTTCAGAAATAACTGGGAGAGCTTCTCCATTCTGATCAGACTTCCCAATCACTGCAGCTTGATCTTTATTGCCCAGGTCCAAAAGCCAAGATACTTTTTTAGGATTCTCACACTGTTAACCCATGTTTAGAGCATGGTTTCAGAGCTTAGTGCAAGAGACCAAAATCTCAATCAAAGCCACTTACATTTGGTTTCCTACATAGAGCAAGTGGTTTTGAAAATTTCCCACAATGCTAACCATAGAGTAAATTTATTTACAAAACTCTAAATGTCAAAACCAGAGAGGAGGAAAGACATGAATATAAAAACATGTCTAGAATATATTAAAAAATAAACCACACATGATTTAATGATGTGATTTGTCTATTCAGCTGCTTGGCGGTGATCTTATCAGTACACTCAAGCCGTGTATGTAGCAATATGCAATGTGTGATAGCAGCATTTATTCCATGTAACTCCTCTCCCATCTTTTTCAGAGAGACAAAATCATAGACAACGAAGCTTTTTTGTCTGCAAGTTTAAAATAGACATATACGTTTTTTTAATATATATGCACGTATTCAGAACATGTTGTATCTATAATGAAAAAAGGCAGAGTGGAAGAAATCTGTCTTGTCCCTTCAGCAGAAGGTGACGAGATTTGTGACAGTTTATTTTCCTTAGAAAATTCAACATTTCATACCAATATTGCAAAAGTCTGTGTCCTAGAAGTTTTACAGACAATCTTATCTTTTACCATAGGGATTCCTACAGTCAAAGAAAAGCAGAGCCTTTGAAAACGATGCTCAGTGCAGCTGCCCACAGTGCCAAGGCCTTGAATTGATCAGGGCCGCAGAAGGTATTTGCTGGAGCGTCCTCTGCTATTCAGCATTTCCAAATGTTGGAGGATTCTTGTCCAGGCATAGAGACCCAGAGAAGCTGACTTTAGTCATGGGGTGGACTGTGGTGGTGCATCTCTCCCCCTCCTCTGGCTGCACTATGAACTGAGAAATGCTCCTTTAAGCCTCGGCCTTGACAAACTGCACCTGGACTAGGCCCCTACTGAGTGTCTCAGAAACATTGCTCCCAAGATCTAACAGGTGTCTAACAAGCACCTGATTTTTAATGAACAGCCTTGGAAATTTATTTTTCGTGCCTGAAAAACAACCCAAGTGGTTGTTATCGTATTTTTCATAAATCAATCTTCAAAGAAAGTTGCTGACTGAAACTGCAGCTGGAATGGAAAATTACCATAACTAAAACCCACTCTCATGGGGTCCTCTAAACAAGGGTCCAAAGTGAGATCTTTTTGAGCTCCTGACTGACAAAAGATAAGGGGGTAATGTGTATGTCTCAAACACTGATAAATGGATGGCCTGGAGCCACAAAGAACTGTTGGTAATAACAGACAAGAATTGTTGGTAATAACCAAGGATTGTTGTTATTAACACAGCCACGAGAAAGATCAAGTTTTGGCTGGGGAAGGAGGGGCCAGAGAGGGCATTTTTCTGTGACAAACAACTACAACATAGCACAGGAAATGGGCATGGAATATAGGGTGGGATTAAAACTACCCGAAGACCCCTGAAGCCCTCCACTCCCAGAAAGACCTGAAAGAATGGACTGCACATGAAAATTAATGTACAGAGAAAGTGAGAAACCTATCTTTGGGGTGGGAAAACCTGCCCCAGGTATCCTCCCAAGCCCGGGCAGTGTCCCTAGGACCCTGGACATCCCATGGGCTGGGCCAATGCAGGTGGATCAATGCTGAAACCAGGACTGACATCCCAGCAGCTGGATTCATGATGGAACCAGGAATGGTGACTTCTTTTTCTAGCCATTTCTTTCTCCTTGGAAAAGGAACTTAAATTCATGTGAGTGCACAGCAGCTTGCACTAGGTATAGTGACTGCCATCTCTTCCTGTGATCATTCTGGGAGACTGATAAAACTTCTTTAAATGACACTCTTATTTTTTTAAGTATAGAAGCCAGGGCTACCAGCCCTTTTCACTTTCCCCTACTTTAGGCATACAAGATTCATTTCCACCTGCAGAGATCACAGAAGTGATGCTTTGGGTTCTCCTCAGCTTCCTTAGCATGTGACAAAGAAAAGTCTATTGATTAAATATAAACCCCAGTCTACAAAAAACCCAGAAACAAACACCAAAAACCCCAAAAGCCAAACCAGTCACAGTGGGAGTGTTTTCAGTAGCTGAGTAATGAACAAGTGAGTACAGAGCACAGGATACATGAGCTTCAATAAAAGGAGACTCCCAGATCTCAACATAAATTTATAAAATGAAAACCATGTCTGTGCTGATTCCATTATCCGGCCTTCTCATGTCGTACCTGTTCTATTTTTCTTGCTCCATGGCTCAATTCTTCAGCTTTATGCAAAACACAGCTATTACTAAGCAAATAACCTGTGTTTTATGTTCAGCAGGCCACATTACCATGCATATTAGAATCAGCAAGAGACTTCTCAAAAAATTGTGCACAGCGGTTATTAAGCAAAGCTGGAAATGAACAATGCATTTCTTTTGTAAAGCTCATGTTATTCCCAGCTGACAGACAAAGAAAAGAAAAGTGACAACATTTTTAGTTCTAGGTGACTTCAGGCAGCGACCTGGGCTGAAATTGGACTGCAGGCCAAAATGCTTGAAGGGCAAACTTTCCTGACCTTGTGGCTCAGAAAGAGTTCCATGTCCTGGCTCCATCTGACATCTTCCTATGCAAGAAGTGCAGGCCCATAGCAGATACTCTTGGAAAACCAGAGCTCAGAAATACTCAACTACTTGGGGCTTAAGCTCAGGAAGGAAAAACAGTGTTACCCTTCAGCCGTAGAAGTCAGCCTGTTGTAGATTTGCCTTCCTAGGAAGGAAACAAGGCAGGCTGGGCAGGGAAAGTCCACGAAAGGATATAATTAGCTTAGGAGAGAACCAGGACTAAGCCTGACCCTGGAACTTCTACCTAAGAGTTTATTGTGGTGCAAACAGCTGCTACAACCATGTTGAGTATATTGTGAACCGTATTTCACACACGGTTGTATGTTGTTCAGAAGTAATGTGCACAAAATGTTACAGGCTTTCCAAACAGTTCCCAACAAATCCTGATCAAAGGAGTTACAGTTTATTTTTCCATCATTATTCACACAACATTCAGTGCAAACAGATGGATACTGAAACAGCAGTGGGTGGGCTCTTCATTTTAGAAGTAGTAATGTGGTGTTTCATTCATCTGCTACCAGGAGCACAGAGCAAAATATTCAGTAAATACCCTGTCTTTAAAAACTTTAAGGCTTTTCTTGCATACTGATGACCTACAGACAGACTCTGACACTATTCTAAGTCAGGCTATAGGGAGAGAAAAGACCTAGGTTCATGCCTTTTGAGATCAGAACCAGGTTAAGTCCTCGGATCTTTATGGCAAAACCACCAAGGTTTTCTGCTTTGTTAGTAAGATTCTTGGATCAATTTTCAAGAATCACAGAAACTTTAGCCAGAGAACACAAAGGAGCAGTTGATCTGTTTCATCAGACTTTGTAAGACAGTTTCCTTCCTGACTGCATGGCAGTGTCACCTTGTCAGTGTGTCAGCTGGGATGAATTTCTCTGTGATAACAACAGAATTCTGGCAGTGCCTTTTATTAGACCCTTCTTTGCAACGTGAGTTCGGGTCCTAAACAAGGGGAGCAAAATTCAGCCTAAGTTCAGACCCCCATTGAAAGGGCACAAATAAAATTTTAAATGTTCAACAACACATGGCATGTGAACCAATACAGTGATCCAGAAGCTGTTTAAGGATCAGCTTCATTTTAATGCTCATGAGACATGGGCAGGGAGAAGACTGAATGAGAAAACCAGCAGCAAAGACAAGTTTAGGACCTCATACCTCCACATGCAGTGCCTCAAAAGCAATGAATATTTCATTTGCTTATACCAGGACTGGTAAAATGGAGAGAGAAGGGGA
The DNA here is from genome assembly GCA_013398955.1 of Callaeas wilsoni. Taxonomy (NCBI): domain Eukaryota; kingdom Metazoa; phylum Chordata; class Aves; order Passeriformes; family Callaeidae; genus Callaeas; species Callaeas wilsoni. Next base: position 1,521 of record VWPU01021716.1, on the reverse strand, counting down.
TCTTCCCCTATTGATAAAGAAAAAAGCTGTCCCCAAAACAACCCTCTTTTCCTCCAAAAATCCATTGTAAGAAAAATGCCCCATCTAGATGCACATACAGAAACCTCTCATGCAAGCCAGCAGTTATCGCTGGCACCCACCGTGGCATATAAAGCTGAGTAGATGCTCAAAGCAGCATGTTTGGATGGAAAGGATCTCCTGGCCTTTTCAATGACCTCCACATCCCCAGTGCAGATGTTGCCATTGTTTATGAACTGGTGGTGGGCCCGACAGTCGTTTCCAGTGTAGTTGGGTTTGCACACAGTCAGGAAATAGGGAGCCAAGTTCCCAGTCACAACCTGGCCAGCGTTTACAAAGATGTCAGTGGCAAAAAGTCCAAATGCAAACACTCCTGTGAGGAAAGGTTAAAAATAGTGATTATTCAAACAGGTTAAGAAAGTATCACTATGCTTGAGAAGGCCAGACATAATGAGACTAGTATCATGTACTTATAACAAATCTGTGACAAAAAAATGGGATCTCTGATCCTGAAAGAGCAGTGTAGTGCTAAGACACAATACTTCTCTTATCTAAGATAACTACCAAGGATTAAGTACCTTTCAGATTTTGACTATTCATCATCTTGATGCTGAAAAATTACAATCCTGACCTAGCAATATTTGGCATGCACTTTTGGAGGCAACCCAATGCTTTGTTCTGGAAGACAGCTCCAGTTCAGGTCATGTCACCTGGAGCACATAACCACAATCCTGTAAGATGAAGTATTCACTTGAATGCAGGAAGTTTTCCAGGGTTGTGAAGCATCTCTTGATCAATACCGCAGTTGTCACATCCTTCACTGACTCCCTTGAGTGTTGTCAATACCTGCTACAGCTGCTATGAACATATGAGGATCTTTCAGATGCATGTAATACCTACATACCAAAGGTACAGAACAGCAGGTTTGCAAAATTACCAAACCCAAATGTTCTGAAAGATTAAATCAGCTCTCCCCTTCCCCTTCTCATCACTAAGGTTGATTAAAGTCACAAAAACAGAACAAATAAATGCTGACTTCTGATGTAGGAATATTAAGGGTCTGTAGGGGTTTTAGGAGTTCTTTTGTTTTGTTGGGGTTTTTTCTCCTTCTTAAGGAATTTTCCCCATACATGTTGCTAATGGGCCATAATGACTGGACACTTAACAGACAAAAGAAGTTATCAGCTCAGGGGAGGGGTGCAGCTGGCCCCTGAGATTTCCCATGTAGGAGGGATTGGAGACTGGGAAAAGCAGGGCTGGGGACAGCCCCTGGCTCTCTCTTGGGTCTCTCTCTCAACTTGGGAAGAAAGATGATCAGAGCTGTTTGGAGAAGGGAATTCGCGACTACCACCATAGTCCAGCCCGGTCCTGCGTCTTCTGCTGTGCGATGAGCCTCTGCTCTTAAGAGCAGCCTCTGAACTGAGACCTTATTAACACCCACCTCACTGAGGGAGGGACTTTTGCACCATCTGTCTGGGTTCCTGAGATCCGGAGCCTGCCTCT